>CM075810.1:3921834-4191870 GCA_037975025.1 Excoecaria agallocha | reverse complement strand
TTTACAAGCAATATGTATAGTGATTGATTGAGAGGTCATGTATATATATGTATGTTCAAACATATGTACATGACATGTTGTATTAAATTATGATTATGAAAATAAAAATATATAATCAAATGATAGTGTTTATTTGTATACAAACGTTCACTATGAAATTGATTAAGAAATGTTAAAACATGATAAATGAAATTTATATAAACAAAGTTTTTGCCTGCTGTTAGAGTTCATCTGTGGATAGATAGGCACCTATAGGGATATTACAGCTGCCACTGTATTGATCTCGTTTGGGTCCACCGTTTGTCCTTCGGGACTATTGTATTGACCTGTTTGGGTCTATTATTTGTCCTTAAGGACCTTTGTATTGACCATTTTAGGTCCTCTATTGTGATATCTTCAGATATCTATTGTTTTGATACCTTCAGGTATTTACTGTTCCCGTTATCCACCCTTATAACTTAAGCAGTCTAAATTAAAGTCTAAATGCGTTGCAGTAAAATTTCAATATAATGTTTAATTGTACTGTATGGAATAGTATAGTGAACAATGGTCGTATTGAGTGATTTCATGTATAAATGCTAAGAGCACTTTAAGTTATTTGATTTATAAGAAAGCTAAATTAAAAGTTAGGGTTTATTGTATGTTTTAAAATTATAAATCTTATTATACATTTTCTGTTAAGTGTTTAAATTTTAATGTTGCAATTAATTTATGTTAAGTAATTGTGATGATCGTTGTAATTAGTAGTTTGCATGTTTGTTTAGTATCCCCACTAAGCTTTATAACTTAGCACGGGTTATTTTATCCGTGTAGGTTTTGTAGACAAAGCTTTCGCACAGGAACATTCTCTGCATCAGGACAGGCCAACACCATCTCATAGAAATTGATGTAGGGGCTTTTGGTTAATTTTGTATAAGTTTATTAATATGCTTAATGTATATATATGTGTGTGTGTGTGTGTAATTAAGCTATATTACATATGCGAGGATAATGTTATACTAAACTAACTATGAAAATGAGTTGTATGTGCATGCACTTAGGAGGTAGATGGATCATATGTCAATTGAAATGCATGATGCTATGTATAAGTATAAATATGAAATGTAGTACCCAGCATGATTGTGATATATAGTATGCAATGGGCTATTGAATATATGAAGTAAAGTAATTGAAGGTGTAAGAGACACTTATATTGCTCATAAGAATACAAACAATTAGAGTTACATCTAATTGATATGCATGATGACTAAATTAATTAATCTTTTTAATGACTAATGTTGGTTATTGGGTTAATATCTTAATGTATATGATTGATACATATGATATGGTATATGATAAAAGAATTAAATATAGGGTGTTTCATAAATGAACAAGGCATGCTGGTGCTTTAAGTTCCTCGGGTTTACATATCCCTCTTTACGTATATGAGGATCATCACAAACTCTATGAATACTTTGCAATGGCCATCTATATGAGTCTAGTGTATTTGATTAGGACCTATCTTGACACTGCAGTTGGTGACCTTTGGACCAAAATCATGACATTAGTTTGCAACATTAGGTGGGGTGCCCTTATTAGAAAGATGCCTAAGGTATATCTATCACTTGATAGGGATTTCCTTATATCTTTAAGTTGTGATTTCAAAGATGAGCATAACTGTGGCATTGTCCATTTTAAACCTGGTCAGTGAATCTACACCATGTCTTTTCCTGACTTCTCAAAGTGTTTGGGATTCCCGATGGAGGGTATAAGAGATTTGCCAAATTTCACTCTGAGTTAGAATTGGAAAGTAATATGAGATCTTATTAACACAGTTCTATGCAATTCTAGAAGGACTAAAGCTCACACTTTGAGAGATCATGAATTGAGGGTCCCCCATAAGTTCTTATCCATAACTTTTATAATTGGCTTGGGGGCCTGTGTGTAGCAAATGCAGGCGAGGTGCTTATATTAAGATGTATGGTTAAAGGTATCAAACTAAATAGAGCATTTTATCTATGGCGTAAGATTGAAGACTTGTAGAGGAATCCCAAAGTAGTTAATATGATTTCCTTGGGTTGGATTGCCACTATCATGGTAAAGGTGGTTAAACACTTGGATATGGGAGATTCCTTTGGTGAACCCCAGTTTATAAATTTCACCATACTGAAGAATATGAAGGTGTTATGGGATAAGTCATGCCGATATTAAACTGATAGAGATGAATACTTGCGATTAATCACTACTTGCTAGAATTGAGAGAAAGATCAGAAGGCACCTGCAGTTGAAGCAGTCCCTTCACCCCAAATGGTGAACTTCATGAATTAGGTGAATACAAGATTAGATGTGCAAGCTAGGCAAATTGATAGCTTGCAAAGGAGCTTAAAGCATCTCACGTCACATTTTGAGCAATTTACCACCAACTTTTGGAAGCAATTTCCACCACCACAGTGATTGGAGCTTAGTTTTGTTGTAAATAGGAAAGTTTTAAGAAGGGAGTAGAGCTTATTAAGCTCAATTTTGCTTAAGAGATTTAGGAAGTAGACAATCTCATACCTTCCCTTTATTCATGAAAGTTTTTATTTTATTTTGTGTTTTTGTTTTTGTTTCTTTTTAGTTATCTGTTTTTGTTTTTATTTTCCTTGCTTGGTTTGTAATTTTAATAGTAGTAACTTTGTAGGATGTTTTAGTAGTAATATTAATGTTTTCAAGGTAACATTTATAAACAACTTCATTAAAATCATGATAAAACTCATGAATTAAAGCCAATTAAACATATTTTTTAGGAATCACTTGATTCGTATTCAAGATCGAGTCATAACTTAAAAAATTAATTTCTGTTTTCATTAATGTCTTCCTTCAATTACACATTTATAATAAAATATTTATCAATCCAATTAAGCAAACCAATATATATTTTAAAGGTCTAACAGTTAACATAATATAGGTAAGTAATTTTGAAATCTAAACCCTTATAATTCTATTAAAGTATTTCATACCACCCAATTAACATTCGATTAGTTATTTATAACATTAATTTTATAAAATCCTAATCCATTCACCAAATATCATAACTTACATAATATATGCTATTTGACAATTTTGCAATATAAACCCCTATAATTTAATTAAATCATCTCATATTATTCATTTAACACTCAAATAGATATTCATAACATCAATTCATAAAGATCCTACTCCATGTATCAAAAACCTTTACTTACATAATACACAATTTTAGAGAAAAATAAAATTGTGTGAACACATACCAATTTTTGGTGTCAATTTCTCCAATTTCTACCTTCATAAGCTTCAGTTCATCAATTTTTCTCCATTTCTTTCTCCTTCATACCCATCTCACTTCTTTTTTCTACATATGGCTTTAAATTTAACACAAATTCTTCAATAAAAATGTGCAAGGCTCAAGAATTAAAGCAATTCTAATTAATTATTTTTTCAAATTCCCAAATACCTCAAGGAATATTTAAATTTAACATTTTTTGCAAATTTGCCAAAATCCCTAAATATAAGTTTCTTCTCTTCGAATTCCTACCATAATTCATTAATTAAGAGCTAGATGAAACTTGCCTCTTAAGTAAATGGAGGAAAATTACGGCAAAAAGGGATAAAAATTTAGAAAAAATCAAAGCAAGGAGAAGGGCAGTGCAGCTGCTATGGCATGATAAAATGAAGGGGGAGAAGAAGTAAAATACACTGGGGTGGGCTACTGGAGATAGCGCGGCGAGGGGAGGTGTAACAATAGGATGTGACGGCATGGGAAAGAAAGGAAAGATAAGCTAAAAGAAGAAGAAAAGGAGGAGGAGGATCGTGCCTCCTAGAAATGCAGCCAAGGTAACTAAATCCCACCCTAAAATGACTTAGTTTTGGGTGTGGAGATGGGAAATTTGAAATTTAATCCACAAAGTTTCCATTTGGTTCTTCTTGCCCTTTTTTTTTCTAATTTTTAAGTCCTCGTTCAAGCCTAAATTAAAATATTAACTTGCTCTTTCCTCTATTATTCTTTACTCTTATTCATTTTTTTATTAGGTCATCCCTAAAGCCGTGTCGGTCCAACAATGTTATTCGGGTGCTTATAGTTTAGGGCATTACAATGGGGACACTACTGTTCAACATCTAATTGTTGCCATTTCAGTTGATCTTACTTCTCAAGCCCTTTATTCTTTAATCAAGGTAATATTGAGGTATAAATAGAGAATCTTCATTAGCTCTTCTACAACATTAAGGTAGAAACTCATTGGAGTTTGTCATGATTCTCCAGTAGGAGGTCATTCTAACATTAAAGGAACTTTGACTAGATGACCGCAAACTTTCTAGTAGCCTAGTACGTATAAATGTGTAGCAACTTGGGTGCTTCAATGTGACATATGTAAGGGACAATGGCCACTTTTAGGTTGTTACAACCTCTTCCAGTTCATACATAGGCTTAGCAAGACATATCTATGGATTTCATAGAAGAAGTACCCAAGTCAGAAAGATTTGATATTGTGCTAGTGGTGATTGACAAATTCACCAAGATGGTGCATTTTCTACCCCTATCCCAACCATTCAATACTAAAGTTATATCCCAAGCCTTCCTTGATTCGATCTTCAAACTCTGTGGATTGCCTCATTCCATACTCTCAAACAAGAATAAGCTTTTCACAGGCTAGTTTTGGCAAAAGTTGATGAATGGATGGGGACAAGGTTAGTTTTTGACTCTGCATTTTCACAAACAAAAGGTCAGTATAAAATATTGAATAGATGTTTGGAAATCTATCTTAGATGCTTGAGTTTCCATAAATCCAAGTAATTGGCCAAGTGGTTAAGTTTGCATAATTTTGGTACAGTGCCAACTATCCTAGTGCAATTAATATGAGTATCTTCCAAGTTAATTATGGATTCCTTCCTCCTTTTGGTTATTATTCAACTGCATTAATTAGTGTGATTGTTGTTTAAAATGTTTTGCAAGCTAGAAAATCCATAACCAATTGAAAGGGGAGTCAAAGTTGGGAGTTGATATTTTAAGATTTTGAAGATGAATCCAACATTGTAAGGTACCCTATAGTTGAGGTCATTTTTTGTAATTAACCCTAAAATAAATGGTTAGTTGCCTTTACAACTATTTTCTCTGAAATGAAAGAAGAATCTCTTAGGCTTGCTGCACAAACCTTTTTAGCAGTATGCACATTTCACTCTCTCTAGCCTTTATATATAATCTCTTTCTTAGACCACTATTGTTGGAGATCAATAAATCAGTTTCTCTTATTTTCTCTCTTTTATCTCTAAACTTCTCATTGTTCTTTCCTTTTTATTGTATTATTCCTATTACGTTCTTCTTCTTATTATTTTTATTTCTTGTTAATTCATTTATTAATAGTTTGTTAATTTATTTATTAAGAGTTAGGATTAAACCTAACAATTGTCTGACACTACAAAACAAAGGTCCCTCCATTCCACAATATGGGCCAACTTTCCATTTTAATTTGTCCCACAATTTAGTCATCTTTCTTTAACATACAAATGATTTAATACGCTCTTAATTTATTTTCTTATTAATCAATAACTTTATTAATTTTTTTATATTTTCTATTTTTATTTATTAAAATACATTAAATCTGTATGAATCATAATAGCATCTTTTTTTTATTTCCACAATTTGTCCAATAAAATAAACAATTATCTTGATTTATGTAACATACATCAATGAAAAACTACATGCTAATCGGTAGGGGTGAGCACGGATCCGTTAACCAGTCCATTAGCAAAAAAAATTAAGCAGTCCATTAATATTGGTTTCTTAAAATCACTAACCATTAACCAATCCATTATATTCGGTTAATCAGTCCATTGATTTCGATTTTTTAGTTTGGTTAACCAATATTTTTTGGTTAATCATTAAAAATTTATAACATAAAATTATTAAAAAAAATTAGATAAAGTACAATTTAATTTCAAATATGTAACTCCAAATTATTATATGACCAAGTATACCTATACATTTTACAGTAATCTAGGCATTGACAAGTATACTTCCACATTCGTGCAGATAAAAGATCAATTAGTTACTATTCTGTAAACTAGAATGGTACTTTGGCAATGCAAGCTCTATCTCTACCAAAATCCTTCAACGAATTTAAAATAGTCTATCTGTGATCGTGCTGAAATTGTAACTCGGTTTTTGGTTTCGTCAAAAATTTGGGGTTCCGCATCGCTTTAAGACTGACTTCTAATTGAGGCTGCGAAGCTCTTTCTTTTGCTTCTAACTCGACAATCTAACTTTAGATGTGGCCATTGTATCGTAATATAAAACTCCATGAGAACATTGGGTGGGAGCGGGGAGTGCGCCAAAGGGTGAAATTAGCTCATGTGCTTCGTTACAATAGAATTCCTATATTTTGCTCTGGTGCAATGTAGTCTTTCCATTAAATGAAGTTAATTTTAACCGCTACCCGTCGTTTGACTGTAACAGATGATCTCTAATTCAGCTAATTATCACATTTGAGGTTTTTTTTTTTTTTTCCATCAACCTAATTATGTGGATAAAATACTTACAAAAAGACCTAAATATCCAGTTTGAAATTTGAAATCAGGTTGGATTGCTAAGGTCTTTGAAACCTCGCTGAACCCCAACCAATTTTCATTCAGAAACTCTCTTATCTTTAAAAAAAATATCCCTAAATTTAACTCTCTTTCTATTCCTCCTTCCATCTGAGCTTGCCACCGGGGTTCGCTTGCCATTCTCTTTGGTGCATTGGTTTTCTTAGTTCTTATTTGTTGGTTCTTCATTCTCAATTTTTGATTCTGTACTTCAAACTTTGATTTTTTTTTAATTTTTAATTCAACCATTGATTTTTTAATGCAATCTTTGTTTTTGGATTTCTGTTGCGTGTTGTTTTGATTAAGATACAACTTTGATTTTGATTATTGTTTCTTTTTTCATTTTGGATTTCTATTGAGTGTTATTTTGATTAAGTTAAAAATTTGATTTTGATTATTTTTTCTGTTGATTTTGATTAAGTTAAAACTTTGATGTTTTCTAAGAAAAGTTAAAGCTTTGATATATATATATATATATATATATATATATATATATATATATATATATATATATATATATATATATATATATATATATATATATATATATATATATATATATATATATATATATATATATATTTTTTTTTTTTTTTGTTGATTCTCCTCATAGTTATACTTCAACCTTTGATTTATTTGTCTGATTTGGTTATATTTAATAATTAATTTTATGTTGATTTTCTTTGATTTGATGGTATTCAATGGTTAATTTTGTTTATTTTTTTATTTATTTCGGATTTTGGATTTTTCATCCACCTATTAGTTTTGGCAAGGAAAAAAACAAAAGATGTTAGTGTGTAATGATTTTTTAAATCAAAGCTCACGTGTTATGATGAAATGATGCCATCTGTTATGTTCAAATGACGAATAACAATATGGGCACGTTTGATTCATTATATTGTATTAGCTTATATAGTATTAACCTGTATAGTATTAGCCTATATAGCATTAGCCTATATTATATTATACAATATTTGGTACACAATTGTATTAGCCAATATTATACTATACAATATTTCTCATAAAATTAGCGAGGATTAAATTCTTGCTATATGGTTCACAAATCAAATACCCTGTGATTTAACCTTTTAGCAAGAAATTTGTCCTCGTTAAATTACCAAAGATTGTCTCTAGCTAAATTTGCAAGGATTAAGTCGTTGCTATATAGTTGATAAATCATTCGCACCATAAATCAAGCATTAACGATGGTTTTGTGCTCGCAAAATCGTCAATATTTTTTGTGCCAAAATTTTGATGTTCAAGATTAGCAACAACATAATCTTTTTATTGTTAAATTATCATACTGTTTATTATTTTCCACTAGCTCCTAACAATATTTGCAACATAAATCATTTTTCTTCATAATGTTATCTCTAAATGGTGCATTTAGCAACAAATTCATTATCCTTGCTAATTTTCGTCGCTATTCTGTATTTTTTTTGTAATGATATTATATATTGTATTCGGTACATAATGTCGTAATATATTATTTAAAAAAAATAAAAATAGATACGATTAAATTATTTTTATTATAACTAATTTAGATAAAAAAATTATAATTATAAAATAAAAATTTTAATACATCAATTTTTTATTAAAAATGAAAAAAATTAATGAGAAATGATTATATATTATTAGAAAGATTAGCATTTCTAAAATCAAAATTAAATAAAAAAATTAAAAAAAATCTATATAACGAATTTGACAAAATATTTGAGCAAAAAATAAAAAAAAATGTATCAATTATAATATAATTTTATATAATAGCTATTAAATTATACATTCAATATTATAAGTTTGAAGATTTGATCATAGTGTGGTAATGGTAGTGACAGCAGTGATGGTGATGGCAGTGACGGTTGTAACAATGACGGGATCGTGGTGGCAGTGGCAGTGACAGCGACGACGGTGTGGTGGTGTGACGGTGTGGTGGTGGTGGCTAAGGTATAGTGGCGAGGGTGACAGTGATGACGGCAGGAGTGGTGGTGGCAATGGTAGCATTTGCAATGTGGTGGTGTGATCAGTGATGGTGGCGGTATGATGATAGTGGTAGTATCAGCGATGGGGGTATGGTGGTGGCAAAGGGATGGTGGGGGTGTGGTAGTGGTGGCAAGGGTATGGTGGTGATGGCAGGGGTGGTGGGGGACGGTGGTGGCGACGATGATGATGGTGGTAGTGGTGGTGGTGATGGGGGTGGCAGCGATGTGGTGGCGGGGGCAAGGGTAGCAGTAGTGATGGTCATGGTGGTAGTGGTGGTGGTGTCGGTGACGGCGTGGCGGTGGCAGCAGTGGTATGGTAGTGGGGACGGTGGTGGTCGTGGCAAAGGCAATAATGGTGGTGATGTTGATGACGGCAGCAGAGGTGGCAACGACAATGGTGGTGGCAGCAATGGTGTGGCAGTAATGGTGGTAGTATCAGCAGCGACAACAGTGGTGGTAGCGGCAATGGTGTGGCAGTAGTGGCAATGGTATCAGTAGCAGCGTGGCAGTAGCGGGGGCGATGGTGATGACGGCAATAGCGGTGGCGACAATGGTGTGTGGGTGGGGGTGGTGATGGTGGCGCAGTGGTGGTGGTATCAGCGGCAGCGGCAGGGCATGCTAGTGGTGGCAGCAGCAACAATAATGATGGTGATATAGTATTTAGTATTAATATGATGTTTACCGTATTATATAAATCAAAGGTTTGTGTATTATTTTATATAATGTATATAGGATCATGAAATATGCACTGTATTATATTATCCTCACATTAATTTATTAGAAATTATTTTAAACATTATACTTGTATTAGCTTGTAATATTTTATAATATCTCATATGTAATCCAATAAACCAAACGTGATCAATAATTAAATTACGAACATTAGTATATTTTACATAATATTGCACTATTTTGTAAAGTACATAAGCTACATTGCACAAAAAAAAAAAGGAGCTATATTGCACTTTTTGGCAAAATATAGGAGTTAATTTGGACGTCTGCCTAAAAAATACTATTTTTTAATCACTTACTACTTCATATGAAGAGGTAAAACTGTACAAGTAGTTACCTTTTACAAATTTAAAAAAAAAATAATAAGGTACTTATCCTAGAGTGACGTGGCACTTGCGAATAAATCAAAGAAAAGGTTATTCCAATTCAAAAGAGGAACCAAAAAAGCACGAGGGGAAGATAGAAAGCAGGTGAATTTCGTGAGAACTGTGGTGAAAATCACAAAGGAAAACATATATTTGTTCTAGGGATAGCAAATGTATGATTTCTTTTGCAATAACTATTGAATCAGAATAAATAATGAGATAAGCTCACACTCTTTACAAAACAATGAACATAACATATACCATGTTTAATTAATTGCCACAAAGCTACAAAGATCTTTTTCTTTTCTTTTTTTTTTTCTTTCTTGTTAATGCAAAACAGGTTGAATAAATCAATATTGAGAGGGTAGAGTTGACCTAAATAGAAAAATTTACATTTGAATAATAGTAAAAGTGAAAGAAAATTGTAGTTCTAAAGTAACATTAAAAGTAACCAGAGATTGTGTTCTGAACTTTAAATTAATACTACGAGAGTAAAATTAACTTAATTTTGAAAGTTATACACCAAAGAACTTTGCAGGGCTTAAGTCTCAAACATTTTATGTAATTGGATTAGGATTTAGACTTGGTTATTAATACAGGTATCGGACTACATAACAGCAAATACAACATAATACATGTTAGCAACATACAGCATCCTAAATGAACAAATATAGAATGCTGCTACCTATAAAGATTTTCCCTAGTTTTACAAAACTGTATTTACATTCTTCTCAATCCTTAGCCAAAGAATCTCTCATTGTCCTCAAGCATTTGTCAGCATCTCTATTGCGCCGCCATTTGCTGTGCTCGTCCTTCTCCACGTCGCATTTTCTTTGAACCCGCGGTCGGTATCATCCATTCAAGTAAAATTGAGATTCAAAAATCAATTCTTATTCTAAAACTCTTAACACAAATAATACAGGCCAAAACGACCACTCAAGATTCTTTGGTTAGGGAAACTTAGGTAGATTTTAGACTGCTGCCAAGCCAATTAATAGCAAAATTTTTAACTTCCAAGACAGCTAAAGTGAAGCTTCTAAATGCAGCCTTTTCATCCAAGTACAGCACACAGATATTTATAACAACCGCTGTTTGCCAAATTACCAAACCAAAACAGTCAAGATTTTAGTTTCTGTTTCACTAATTAGTAACAATTGATATAAAGGATCAAATGCAAAAAATGAGTAATGCAAGTCTAGAAAGAATTCTAAACAAATTCCTAAGGATAAACAACTAATAGCATGATGATAAATAAAAATAAAAATAAAAAAGAAACTTTTTTTTTCCTTTTTCCAATGTCCAGAACTCTAGCCGAGTTATTTTTGTTCTAATATTTGATTATCAGGAACTGTTAAGGTTGCAACATTGTGAGAGCTAAAAGCAGCTTATTGATAGGAACCCCTGAGTAGTTATTAAACTCTGTTAAAGTTAAACAATAACTCAATTTGATTTTAACTTCAGAATGCATCAGACATCATATAATACAAACATTTGCACAAACACACACACACACACACAGAGAGAGAGAGAGAGGGAGGGAGGGAGGGAGATCTTACGATCTTCAACAGCCTTCATCTGGTAATAGTGAGGAGCTATTTCCACAAGCCACTCTGGCTTTAACTCAGTCACCTGCATATTCAACTTCTCAAGTTTAGCTATGATATCAATTATACGAATAAAGCAGCCCACAGAAGAAGAAAAACATATCAAAATATATGTCACAAGGACTTGCCTGCCTCATGTATTCCTTCGTTGTAAGAACCAACTCATGGTAGATGACCCATCTTGGGAGCACCTGAAATTATACAAATAGTACACATGAAACATATAAAAGATCTAATTCTTCATTCTATAACACAAATCTGCTAAACGAATGTTTGTTTTTTTGTCTTCGATACACAACATAAAACCCACTTATTAACATATGCCTCTATCAAATAATATCAAATAAAATACTTGTGCAGACATACACATGGCTCTCAGAACCGATAGGAGTGCAGCTACAGCATACCCAATCATATTCCCCACCTCAGTTAAGCATCGACAGATAGTCTAAATAGCCATATCCTTCAGCACTTTACCACTAGTAGAAGAATGGATAAGAATTTTTGATGTCTTCATTTTTTACACTATTGCAAATTGTCTTTCTCAAAAACAAAAAAGAGAGAGAGAGAGAGAGAGAAGAAAGAAAGAAAGTAAACTCAAAGAGAACCTTCGTAAATCATAAAATTTCAAATTCCTCAATAATTTGATCAATAATACTTAAAGTAGAAAATCTAACCTCTAATGAAGTAAATTACCCCAGAATCTTTTCCAATCACGCTCACCGATGCATATTACTGAATTCCTTTTTATATGCTACGATACTAACTCCATGTTGATTTAGGAAATCTTAAGCCTTATATATTTGATTCACTTGGATTATGTATGTTTATGTATCTTGAATCATATGTATTAAAATTAATCAAAATACATTTTAGAAAACATCTATAGCAACTAAAAGTTTAAGAAGTTCATTGATAAGAAAGATTATAAAAATCCTACTTTGTCCATAAGAAATACTTAAAAGGTATAACTAATGCTAAACAATTTACCTGAGACAACCCTGAGCTAGGGTGTATATGGACCCTTTGAGGATGTTTCACAGTTCTATAAGATCCATTCTTTTGTAGCCTCGCAGAATGAGGGAAAAAACCTGGAAAGAATTATAACAGCCATCATTGTTGAACATGAAAAGAAAAAAACCACTTTCAAGCAACCAGAAACATAAATTACTCATAAATTTACCAGATGTCATGGACTTTTTTATGGCATCTAAATCGTTGGAATTGGATGTTAGCTCAATTTCAACCCTTTCCAAAAGGCCCTCCAACTGATCCCAGATATCTCTAGCCCGTTTCATACTCCTAACCTTGAATATGGATCACAAAAGAATAAAGAGTTCAGAAACTGAGACCGGATAAACCAAAAATATGATTCACAACCATGTACCAGCTAAGCTTTAGTTTAAATTTGAAGAAAACATATCACTTCTTAACAAGTGCAATTAGCATATAATAAGGAAAATTATAACTTCCGTATGAGAACTATAATTCAGCATAGAGTTATAATGGACCCACCTCAGACAATCTTCATATCCTTGCCATGAAGGGAAAAAAAAAAAAAAACAACAACAACAACAAAGAAACAAAAACAGTAAACAACTCTAAAGCACTATCTAACAGTATCAAAAGTCACTTGTCTGAACTCAGTAATTTATACAGCATCGTAAAGCAAACAGCAGAAATTTCGAACTTAGCTGTCAAAGCAAATTTCAAACTAAGTCACTCAGCAACCCATGAAGACAAAATAAATTGTTCATTCATTAAGTGGCATCTCTGACCCCATTTGATTTTCATAAGAGGCATCAGCTCTCAAACAATTATGTGTGACAGTGAACATGACTATTAACTGGCATCTCACGTGCCCTAGTTTGCAACAGTCAGGACATTTATTGTATGCAGCATTCCATGAGCCTTTTTTTTTTATTTCAAAGAGGTTGCCTCCATAACTCAGACCTAGACCCAGTCCCAGAGAAAAACAGACCTCACAGTTAAGGTTCACCATCAATAGTCTTAAGACAGGAAAAAATCAAGCAAGTTGCTAAAAAATGCTATTTTACAGGAGTGGAGCAGCCAAAGACTCCAGGGGGCACAAGGAAAAAAGTTTGAAAAGTATGTCAAGTTTTCCTCCTGCAATGTCCAAAAAAGACCTTAAGGAAAAGGCAAGCATAATATATGCCCTATGTAATATTGGCCCCTCTCTAAGGACTGACAGAGTTTAGTAGAGTGCACATTGAAATGCACACTGAAAGCAAAGCGATGATTGTGAAATGCTCTTATTTTCCCTATTTATCTCTCGTTCTTCTTCTTCTTGTCCCCTTTTTTCCCCGTGTCAGTGATGAAGAAGCTGCCGCAACAGATGGGCTGATGGATCAGAGCATTCCTGGGCCAAGAAAACTGTTAGTCTACACCAGGAAAAAGAAGCAAAAGCAGGGCAGAAGCAAGGCAGGGGCACTACAGGGAATTCCATAAGTGTAGCTGTGGTTAGAATAATTCTGTTGAGGGAGAATTGGGAGAGGGAGTTAGTTATGCCTAGGGATCCAGCTGGCAATGGGGGTAACGGTTTGATTTTGTTTTGTCATTTTAGCAGGGCTGCGGGGTAGAGGGCAGCACCTTTTTGGCTCATTTCTGTTTTCAGCTGCTTGGTTGAGCAGGGCTCCAATCTTTGGAGAGTGAAAATCATTTCCTGTGGGGATTGTATGTTGACAGTCCATTATCATAAATAAAATCAGTATTTCTTCCCATTCATTATCTCTATTCTGATCTGTTCATGAGAATATTGTTCTGCTCTGAATTGTTTTCTTATTAGTCAGTCTCTTCATCTCTGTCTCACTCTCTATCTTTCTCTTGTTTCAGTTTCTCTCTCCTCACCTGGCTTAGTCCAATCTTTTTATTTTCTCTCATTAATTAGTTGATCTTCTGTTCCTACCATAACTTTCCTCTTATTTATTCTCTTTTCCATTCTTCATACTCTCTTCTGCATGGAGTAGAAGGAATAAGAAGAAGTGGATCTCTGAACCCACAGGCCACATCCAAGTATGCAGTATTTCACATACAACAAAGCTTGGAGATTGTATTATGCACATCAGGTGCCACAATTCACAGGATACCCAGAAATGCCTCTTAACACAGTGCAAACATCAAATAACTATCAATACACATGCTAAATATATTGGTGCCTGAATATAATTTTCGTAGCACCATTGCGTCGAGTAGTTTGTTTCCTTCCAAGAAGTATATACCTGTAAAGAGCAGAAACTAATGAAATAAACAACAGCATCATTCTACTAACAGTAACTTTACTTCCCATTTTGTGTTAGTTTTTGTGATTGTATGGTGAGATGAGATAGATGAATTTGAGATCAAAATTGATAAACATATCTAGCAATGCATCTCCATGTCAATGCAATACTAACTTAGTAACATCAAGTACCTTCAGAAGAGCTATATGGTCTCCCACATTTCCAGTCTGGAAATTCAACCTGGCATTGTCAGCATGAACATGTTTGTCCTTGGGACGATAAAATATTGAATTCCCAACAGAAAGCATAACAGCGATAGAAATGATCTCATCCGAGCACTTATACTTGTCAGAAGCAACTATCATTTTAGATAGCATGGGATCAAGAGGGAACTCAGCCATCCTTCTACCAACTTTGGTCAGTTCACCATGTTTATTCAGTGCGCTCAGTGCAAACAAAAGTTCCAGGGCCTTTAGTAATGCCTCAGAAGGTGGAGGGTCCATAAAATCAAAGTTTAGCAAGTCATGAATTCCAAGACTCTTCAAAGAGAGCACAACATTAGCCAAATTTGTCCTTTGTATTTCTGGCACAGTATTATCATCCAAGTCATGAAGATAATTATAGGCAGTGTACAACCGAAAACACTTTCCTGGACCCGTTCATCCAGAGCAACCGGCAAGTTGCATCGCTGAAGCTTTTGAAATGGGTGTGACAAGCAAAGATTCCATCCCCGTTCTTGGGTTATATGATTTCATCTTGCAAAAGCCGGGATCAATTACATACTTGATCCCATCAATTGTTAAAGATGTTTCAGCAATATTTGTTGCAAGAACAACCTTGCGGGGCCCCTCTGGAGTAGGTTCAAATATTTTAGCTTGAAGCTCAGTTGGTAAATTTGCATATATAGGGCAGATTATAAGTTCTGCAATTTTTGTCCCCAAGCCTATTGTCCTGTGCTTCAAGATTTCCTCAGCTGTCTCTATTTCCTCCTGACCTGTGAGGAAAACTAAAATATCTCCAGGTGGCTGCGTCACATGAATTTGAAGCGCAGTTACAACTGCTGCATCTAGATAATCAGCTTCTGGTGCTTTTGTGTAGTGTATCTCAACAGGAAACCTCCGCCCTGGAATTTTGAAAATTGGAGCTGAATCAAAGTAATCACTAAATTTTGCCGCATCAAGTGTTGCACTTGAAATTAGCAACTTTAGATCTGGACGGAACCGGGCTATATCCTGTCATGCACAAGCACCAGATAATATGTTAAAAGCTTAATCAAAACAATCTGATCCTGAGATTGTACTAAGTTTCTTATAGGTCTGACAATACATACATAAGATTACTGCAAATAGGATCATATATGCAAATCCATATATAAAATACAAATGCATGCAAAAACAATTCAGATCTGGGTGTGCATGCACATGTGTGTGCTTGCAATTGCCATTGTGATATGGTCATGAAGTTGAAGTACTTGCCTTTACTAGTCCAAATAGTATGTCTGTCGACAAAGTTCTTTCATAGGCCTCATCCACCATCACTACACTAATAAATTACTGTGAAATTCAATGATAGAATTGAATTAAATTATCTAATTTGAAGTTTACACTCTTATAGCTGTACACGGAAGGAAAAAGAAGACAACAAAGAGAATAATTACAGTCAAGAATAATAATTACAGAAACTACTAATTACAGTCAAAAAGAAAGATAATCATTTTGTCCCTTAAATTACTCCATAAATCATGCAGCTAATTGTGAAACTTGCAACACTCCCCCTCAAGCTGGCTTGAAGATATCTTCCATAGCTAGCTTGCTAACTAGATGTTCAAACTGTCCCTTATGAAGTCCTTTAGTGAGTATATCTGCTGTCTGATCTACAGTTGGTATATAGGAAAGACAAATCGTCCCACCTTCAATCTTCTCTTTGATGAAATGTTTGTCAATTTCGATATGTTTGGTTCTATCGTGTAGTACCGGATTGTGAGCAATGGAAATGGCAGACTTGTTGTCACAATACACTTTTATGGGAAGAGAAGTTGAGATCTTCAAGTCTTCAAACAATCTTTTCAACCAAATTGCCTCACTGATTCCATGAGCTAGAGATCTAAACTCCGCCTCAGCACTACTTCTAGCCACTACGTTTTGTTTTTTACTTCTCCATGTAACAAGATTCCCACCAACAAAGGTGCAATAACCTGAGGTTGAACGTCTATCAGTAATACAACCAGCCCAATCAGCATCAGTATAGACTTCTATCTGTAGATTATGATTCTTTCGAAACATAAGACCCCTTCCAGGAGTTCCTTTAAGATATCTTAGAATTCTATATGCTGCATCAAAATGTTCACGTCCAGGTGAGTGCATAAATTGGCTCACCATGCTCACAGCGAAAGCTATATCTGGTCGGGTGTGGGACAAATAGATTAACTTCCCTACAAGCCTTTGGAATCTGTCTTTATCAACCACATCTTCATCCTTTGCGGGATTAAGTCTCAAATTAGCATCAATTGGAGTATCTGCAGTTTTGCAACCCAAAAAACCTGTTTCTTTGAGAAGATCAAGAATATACTTCCTTTGATTAACGAATATGCCCATTTTCGATCTAGCAAATTCCATACCAAGGAAATATTTTATAGATCCCAAGTCTTTTATCTCAAAATCTTGTGCCAATTTTGTTTTTAAGCTGGCTATTTCTTTGGCATCATCACCTGTCAAAATCATATCATCTACATAAACAATTAAAATGGAGATTTTTCCTTTATCTGACCTTTTATGAAACATTGTGTGATCGGCTTGGCTTTGACAATAGCCATGTTGTTTTATTGTCTTTCCAAACCTTTCGAACCAAGCTCTAGGAGACTGTTTAAGGCCATATAAAGATTTTTTAAGTTTGCAGACTTTATCATGTCCCATTACCATCTCAAACCCTGGAGGTAGACTCATAAAAACCTCTTCTTCCAGATCTCCATTTAAGAATGCATTCTTGACATCTAACTGGTGTAAGGGCCAGTCATAAGTAGCAGCTAGAGATAACAATACCCGGATAGAATTAATTTTTGCAACAGGTGCAAAAGTTTCTTGATAATCAATCCCATATGTCTGAGTAAACCCTTTAGCCACTAATCTTGCTTTATATCTCTCAACATTGCCATCTGCCTTATACTTCACAGTAAACACCCATTTACACCCAACAATCTTTTGGTCTTTAGGTAAATCAACAATTTTCCATGTTCCATTCTTCCGCAGAGCAGTAATCTCTTCCATCACTGCTGATTTCCAATCAGGGTCACCTAATGCTTCTTGTATGTTTCTTGGAATAAACAAGTTAGATAAATTTGATACAAAGGCATTATGTGTTTTTGATAGTTTGGCATAGGAGAGATAACGGGTTATAGGATGAGGAGCACGTTTAGCTTTTCTAAGGGCAATAGGTATATTTAGATCACTAGATTCACTGTAAGGAATATCATTATTTTGATCATCAAGAGTTTGAGGAGGAGTAGAAATACCTGTAGTCGTTTCAGGTCCTGTTTTTGGAGTAGTTGACTGAACAGGTGCTAACTGAATCGTATCATTATTATTCTTTTTTTGACCTTTCTTCCTTGAATATGTTAATAGCTCTTTATCATGTTCTATGGTAGATTCGAGTGGCATTTCTCCCCCTGTCAAGGATTCATGATTCTTTGGCAATATAGATTTGGGATCGCTAAGTTCCTCAACAAAAATAGTTTTTGGTAAGGCATTAGTAGAACTCCCCCACAAATTTCCTTCTGTTTCTATCTCCCCCTGAAGGGAATTTTTGGTAAAGAAAGGTTGATTCTCAAGAAAAGTAATATCCATAGAAACATAAAATTTTTTGGTTTTAGGATTGAAAACTTTGTAACCTTTTTTAGTTGGAGCATATCCAACAAAAATACATTTTTCTGCCCTTGGATCAAGTTTAGATCGCAATTTATCATTAATGTGAATAAATGCCGTACATCCGAAAACTTTAAGAGGAAGAGTTGTTGAAGGAATTTTGGTATTAGGAAAATAATTTTTTAAGCACTCTAGTGGTGTAATATAGTTCAAAACACGAGTAGGCATCCTATTAATAAGATAAGATGCAGTTAAAACAGCTTCTCCCCATAAATATTTAGGAACATTCATGGAGAACATAATAGCACGAGATATTTCAAGAATATGTTTATTTTTACGCTCAGCAATACCATTTTGTTGAGGAGTATCAACACAAGTCGTTTGATGATGTATTCCTTTTTCAATGAAAAAATTGCCAAGACTTTTCTTGAAATATTCCGTCCCATTATCTGTGTGAAGAATCCCAATTTTCCTTTCAAACAAATTTTCAATCATTGAATAAAATAATTTAAACAATGTTTCAACCTCTGATTTTTCGGACATCAAATAGATCCAACATAAACGGGTATGATCATCAATAAAAGTGACAAACCATTTTTTATTCGAGGGAGTATTGATTCTTGATGGACCCCAAATGTCACTATGAACAAGATAAAAAGGTTTTGAAGATTGATAAGGTTTAGAATGATAAACAGTTCTATGATTTTTAGATATAATGCAGTTTTCACAAACTAATTTAGAACAATCCACATTTGTAAATAAACCAGGAAAAAGTCTTTTAAGATAGGGAAAACTAGGATGACCAAATCTATAATGCCATAGCATAACTTCATCCGTTGTTGGATTAGAAAAAATACTACTCAAACCTTGAGCTCCTTTATTCTTGGAAGTTTGGTCATCCAAAATATAGAGACCATCGATTAGTTTAGCACTGCCAATCATCCTCTCCGAGTGCAGGTCCTGAACAACACATGATGATTCAAAAAAGATAACAGAACAATTAGACTCTTTGCATAGTTTGCTAACTGACAGAAGATTACAAGTAAGTTTTGGAACATGTAGAACATTCTTTAAGAGAATATTCGGAGAAAGTTGTATACAACCTTTTCCAGCTATAGATGAAAAAGATCCATCAGCAATACGAATTTTTTTATGGCCAGAACAAGGATGATAAGAATAAAATAAATTAGACAGACTGGTCATATGATCAGATGCTCCTGAATCTATAATCCAAGGAACAGAATAGTGTAGTGATTGACAAGATAATGCTTTAGGGTAATTACCTGCTTGTGCCATAGAAGCATTAGAAGCATTAGAAGAACCTGAATTAAATTTCAGCAATTTTAGAATTTGATTAATCTGCTCAGTGTTGAAGGGATTTGAATCTGCTTCATGTGCAACAGGAGTCTTGTGAAACTTTCCTTCATGAGAGCCTTTCCAATTAGCTGGCTTTCCATGAAGCTTCCAACAGGTCTCACGGGTATGCCGTGGTTTGTCACAATGGTCACACCAAACACGTGGTTTCTCCTGGGATTTCTTGCCAGTGTTTCTATTATTACTCATTCCAGCCACAAGAGCAGAGTTTTCAACAAGACTGCTAGAGCCTTTTTTTCCGAGCATAACAAGACGGCGACTTTCCTCACGACGAACTTCAGAAAATACTTCTCCAATAGATGGGAGTTTTTGTCTACCAATGATCCTACCTCTAACTTCATCAAATTCCATATTGAGTCCAATAAGAAATTTAAAAATACGATTATCTTCCACCATTTTTTTTATAATGGTTATTATCATTGGTACACTTCCACTCATAGTTGTTAAAAAGATCCAAGTCTTGCCAGAGACGTTTCAAGGAATTAAAATATTTAGTGACAGAATCCTCACCTTGACGAATTCCATCCAGTTTCAAAGTCAATTCGTATACTTGAGATTGATTTCCCAAGTCTGAATACATTTGATTGACATTATCCCAAAGCTCCTTGGCTGTATGGTAGCACATGTAGTTGGAGCTTATATCTTCCTCCATGGAATTGACCAACCATGTCATTACCATTGAATTCTCAGCATCCCATTTAGCATATCCGGCATCATCATTGTTTGGCTCCTCCTTTTCTCCAGTCAGATATCCCATCTTGCCTCTACCGCGAATATACATGCACACGGATTGAGACCAACGCAGGAAATTTTCTCCATTCAGTTTAATAGTGGTAATCTGAATGGAGTGAGAGTCTGAGGAGAACTGAGAAGGTGCATTTTTGGTTTTTTCTATTTCTTCAGACATGGTGATAGTGAAATGAAAGAAGGATAAAGAGATTTTATCAAAGAACAAGAGACCGTGCTGACAATAATGGGTAGAACACACGGACACTCAAGGAGTAAAGAACAATCAGACGTGGGCACGCAAGAAATAACGAAGAACTAGACGTGGGCGTGTGAAAGAATTGAAAGCAAACACACGTGGTCACGCACTAAGCAAAGCACAGGCAGACTTGAGCATGTGTAAGGACTGAAATAAAAAAGGCTGTGTAGGTGGCGATGAAGGCCAAAGACTCAGGAAATAAGTTCCAGCTCTGATACCATGTGAAATTCAATGATAGAATTGAATTAAATTATCTAATTTGAAGTTTACACTCTTATAGCTGTACACGGAAGGAAAAAGAAGACAACAAAGAGAATAATTACAGTCAAGAATAATAATTACAGAAACTACTAATTACAGTCAAAAAGAAAGATAATCATTTTGTCCCTTAAATTACTCCATAAATCATGCAGCTAATTGTGAAACTTGCAACAATTACCAGATCAAGTAAGTGACCCAGTGAAACTCATAGAAACATGACCATTAACAAGCTAGAACAGTATGTTCACCTATAGCTTGCCAAATCCAGCTCACCCAGAAATTCTCGCAAGAGCATTCCATCTGTCATATATTTCAGAACAGTCTTTTCTGATGTGCAGTCTTCAAAACGAATGGAGTAGCCAACCTGTAGAAACAAGAGTTACTGTTGCCCGTTTTGCAGAAGAAAATTGGTATGTGGCTCTTAAATGCAATAGAAACCACATAACTGTAAATATATTTCCTCTTAACTATTTTCATTCTAAATGTATCCAAACTAGAAACAGAAAATATACAAGGTTATTATAATAAACTCAGCATCAAGGACTTCGACAATTAGTTTATAATTGATTTGATTTTTTTAAACGTTATAATATCAACCCTGAATTTTTCATAAAATTCAGAATTATCTTTGCCCAAATTTAAGAACCATTGAGAAGTATTGTTTAACCAAATTTGTTATCCAATTCCACAAACAATTTTGAAAATGGGAAATCTAAGGAAAAATTTTATGCTTTCTGTCAGACTACAAACAGCTAGTCCAAGTCCATTTTCTTCACACATTTTAATACAGCAACAATCCAACCATCAAATACAATTAAATAGTCAGATTCTATGCCTAATATTGGCTTTATAGTTTTGAAAAAAGACACTGGACCTTTTGCAAATTATCCAATGATTTTATTTTAGAGAACTATACGCCAGTTAGTAATAATTAGTTGCAACAAAGTATTCTAAAAAGAAATAAAAGCACTACCTTGGTCAATTGAACAAAATTGTCAAACTTTTTTGCATTGGATAAATTGGCACTTGAGCCTAAGGTGTTTGGTCCTTTTTTTCTTATCTATAATATTTCATGCTTTTTGTACTAGTAAATGTATTAAATTAAGATTTAATCTTGGGTATAAAATAACTTCATCTTCATCAACATAGAATACGTTAAGATATTTTTATTGAAAAAAATAAAAATGGAGTTATAATTTAACTCAACAGATTAATTTGCAATAGCCCCCCAACAGATGATGCATATAATTATCCCAGTATAACTTTACTACATGAGCACATATTTAAAATCCCAAGCAGAATACTTGTTTTTATCCCTTAGGTAACTCGAATCTTCAAAACTGAACAAGTAGAAAAGCGAGTGACCGAATGCAGCTTAGACATCTAAATATGTTAGTTCAGCCTCGACTTCAGGGAATAATCCCTCTTCAGCCAGTTCAGGTTTAGAGGGAAGGAGCAGCCCTAGGCTCCGTTCTTAGGATGATGCATGTGCAATATATGATCCATCAGATTTTTTTTTTATTCTATTTTTGGTGCCTTGGTTTCCAGCAAATTAAAGAAACAACTAATTCCACAATTCATCAGATTTTTGTACATTTGAAAGAGCTCCTTCTGCAAATGACTCAATGGATAGTTTAAGCAAAATAATAATAAGGAAATGGAACTTTTGAGAACAGGGGTTGGGAATGGGAACCATCGAAAGACTAGAAACCTGACAGTCCTAAGCAATCTGGAACCAACAACATTACATAACCATACAGTTACAGAAGACCAGAGTACCCATTAGACTAATGGACACATACACCTGAAATTGGTGAGCTACTTACTGCCTCTTAAGTCAAGAGCTAGTAGAACTATCAGAAAAGGATAATGAAAAAGCTCCAAACGAATCATAAAATCAAACAAGCACAAAATGATAACCAACACAACAATCAAAGTACAAGAACAACCAAGGCAGGCTGCCTACCTCATGCCCAAGTTTGACACCCATTTCTTGAGAAACCCTTGCAGCAACGCTCATTGCAGCAACCGGTCTTGGCTGTGTACAACCAACCTGTGCGAAAAATAATATAAGAAGCTTATGTGTAACTCCTGCACAATCATTAGTTTCTCTTTTTCTTTTTGAAATCACCAAACTAATCAAATTGCAGGTTGATTCTAAGTCCTTATCAGTCCTTTTTTTTTCCTGCATAACTATGTAATTCATCTTGCACCACATATGACACATCAATGTGCCAAATGATTGCTCTTTTAATCAGGCATGGATTGCAATCTTAGTTATCATAAGAGCAAGGCTGCTAAAAGAAAGGCATCAATTTCCAAGCAAAGTGAATTACTTGATCAGAGATATTTCTTAAAGAGCACAGGCTTTTGGTTAAACAAAAGGAACCACGAAGCAAATTTATATTTCTAAATAATTATAACCAATTGAACTCAAGATACAGATGTCTAATTTTTGTAAACATTGGCCAATTCCATAATATTTGCTAGCATGATCATCAATACCTATAGGAAAATGACTGTATTCATAAAGCTCAGGAAAATATTCAACAAGGTTATATTGCAGGGTCGGAATTGAGACATTGCAGATCAAAATAGTTTTATTTGAAAAAGTAACTAATACAAGTTTTTAACTTTATGAGAGTTGAGGAGAGAATTTGAACTCTAGATCTTCTACAACAAAGTGAGGTGTAAATACAAACCATATAGGCCTCATCCTCAATTTCTTAAAATATGAACAATGAAATTGCATAGACAACAGTTCACAATAACAGCCGTCTGAGCTGTAGGCCATCTCTCACCATACAGTTTGTTTTCAGATTTTTTTTGCTTTTTTTCTTTTCATCATCCATTCTTTAAATCTCTCAAAAATGATGTCACGCTGATTTTGAGAGGTAAACTTAGTTATTCAGCTCTAAGAACCCTCAGAGTTTATGTGTCCTTTGTGACAGAATATGCAACAGAGTAACACAGCCATGGCATTGTCGTCAATCAATTCCCTAAGGCCCATACTATATAGTAATGACGACTCAAAAATCTGCAATACATGCGTGGCAAGTGCAGAGGTACATTTTTGAAACGCCAAGCTCAATCCAACTCACCCAAGACAAAAAGGTCAAACTCAACCTAAATTAGTAGAAAACTGAAATTCCCCAAAATTTTTGAACCCAAGGAGTTCCAAAATCTAAAATTCTCAACAAAAGATTTTTAAAAAATTGAATTAAAAATGACTGTCACAAGCCCATCCCTTCTCCAGTTTTGAAAATGAAAATGGAAATTATTTTCTGAAATTAGCACGCCCACAATCCAAGTAAACAAAACCCAGAACCACCTCTAAAAGGCAGAAACTAAAACTACTTGAAACACCAACACTAGCAATCACCTTTATTGGTGATGCAGTTAAGGAAAAGCAAATAGGATTATTATGAAATGTTGAAAACTTATGTTATAACATCAAGTTTAGATATGAACTATTCAAACTTAGTATTTTCGTATTTATGAATATAAGGTTTCATTGTTGTTTAGAAACTATTTAGAAGTGTAATTCCTATTTAGATGGAATTATAATTTTTTGAATTTCAAACCTCAAAAGTAATTAGTTATAAATATTTACGCATCTACTTGTTCTCTAAGGCTTTAGAATAGCTCTAAGCATGATATATTTTCCTGTTTCCTCTCTGTCAACAGAAACTGCAGCTTGCTTGAGTTTTGAGATACTATTCAAGGCAACCAAAAAAAAAAAACCAAATTCTACACCTTAACCTCATTCTTTTAATTAATTACTTATAAAGCAGTTTTTCACCACTATAGCATCATAGGCAGGCAAATAAATAACACCTGCATTAGTGAGTACATTGACCAAGACCATCAAAATGGCACTATATCATTTTCACAAATGATTAACAATACAAATCAAGGTAGCAGCAATTGCAACGACAAAACAAATTCCTTGAGAAAAACGTCCGTAAGAACATACAAAACAAGTCTATACCTTTCCACGCTTTGTGTAACCAGCTTCATGAAGATACTGGGGTATTTGTGTGGTTTTTCCTGAACCAGTTTCTCCTAAAATCACAAGAACCTGCAAAAGAAATTAATCAAAACAACCACAATATGAATGAAGGCATCCAAGCATCTGTAAGTAATACATAGCCACATGAACTCAACCCATAGAGGTGGATACGTATGCCATATATCAAGACACTGGTACTCTATGATCAACTTTAAAATGAGATAAATATAAAGTCAGCAAACCTGATATTTCTCAATGGCATCGAGTAGTTCATCTCAATATTTGTAGATAGGCAAAGTTTTGCGGTCCTCCTGCATTTATAATGGTAAAAAGTTGAATATTCAGATAGCACTCACCTAGAAAGAATATGATTTAATTACTAAATAGACTACAAAACATGATATAATGCCCATTACCAAAACTGAGCATTCCTTGTTACCAATAAAGTCTGAAAGAATATCTAGGTTCAAGTCATAAAACAAAGAACAGTTCCAAATCAGAATGCGACTTGATTCTCATTGCTGTGCAAAATGTACTAGCTATCTAATGCTAGTACAAGACTTCTAGACTCTCGGTGCCATCTAAAGACAATTGTTACAACTGCTACTGTTATTTAGGTAAGTTATAAGCCACATCTGTATTTATGATTACAATATTGGATAATATCAAATCAAGAACTGAAAATAATTACAAATGAGATGAGTAACTTTTGTCAATCCTTAAATCTTAGGCTGTTAGTAAGGTGCAATATGCTAGAGTATGTACAAGGAAAAAAAGGTCTTGGAATCACCCACATGAAACAATTTTTATTACAAAAAAGAGATCAACCATAAGGTTTATTTCGTTTGCAAGGAAGCTAAATTTGGCAACTAAATGCATGGTTTTTCAAGAGCAGAACCCACTTCCAGCAAACTTGAGAGAGAGAGAGAGAGAGAGAGGCAGATCCCATTAGGGAAAAGGATGGAAAAATCAGAAGACTGAAATGCATACTTGAATCTTGTCAAAAGTTGATTTTGCCATTGACTCCTCCAGTGAATCAGCAGCCAATTCATCAACCTGCAAACAAGAAAAGGCAATTAAGTTAAAAATAAAAATAAGCAATCATGATTCTATAGCTTGGGAAGTGATCTACCTCGTCACCATCCATCACTGATGCCTTAATAAACTCAATCTGATCCTCGAACACATATCTAAAAATTTTTTTTGTGAGTGCAAATTATGCATCATGTCAAATAAAAATAAAAATCACAATGACATAAGAGAACATTTAAATTCACAGGGAAAAAAAACAGAAATTAAAATAAATTAAAATAAAATTAAGGCAACAGGAGTTTAAGATGATGCAAAACTAGAGAAATGCTTGTCAGAAGTTTCATCAAATTTGTAAATTCAAGGAATTTAATGGGGCAAAAGTAGAGAAATGACTGTCAAAAGTTTTTCAGGAACTTATAATACTCGAGCGAAATTTGGACTTGTTGATAATCATCAGATATTTGTTTTTTATTCTTTGAGCCGAACTTCAGTGTTGCTTTCCCTAGAAGCCAATCGCAAATTCAGCATTAATCCGGAATCATAGACTTCTCTATACATCACAAAAGATGACAAGAATACTTAAACTTTCACAAGAATTTACTAATTTGATATTCTTCCCAAGCCTCCTGTTCTGCAAATGGATTCATTTTGTAACCAGCATTGGGATCCCTACGGAGACAGTTGAAAAAGATAGTCCCAATATGAGAGAGCAACCAATCAAGGACAGGAAATATTAAGCTAGTTACTAGCAGTGAACTTTTTGAAGGAAAAACCATTTATGCAATGAGATAAATAGGTGACAAGGAAGAACATTTTATATTCAAACTAACCTATACCGCTGCACAACCACAGCAAATCTCTTCTCCTGATTAACACGCCCTTCCTGATCATATGCATCTGGCATTCTGTACTGCACTTCATACAGAATTTAGCACAGCAAAGCATGCAATTAGAAGCATCCTCAACAAATAATGATAACAGGACAATAGACATGTAGAAAATAGATCATATATATTGTAGAAACTCTTCATCCACAACCAAAAGAAGAACTCTAAATAAATGAGAAATTACCTCATTTGTGTCATCAGCCTCTTCTGACCTCTTCTTTACAAGCTCATATATTTCTTTCTTATATCTGCCAAAATAAGAATCCATGAAACACAATGTATTAATGCCACGCAACTGAACTTACCCTCACAAACAACAAATATGAAATAGAAATGACCATAGTCGAAACAGTGAATCTGCATTGGCACTGCAAAGCAACTAATTCAGGAATAATATCTCATCTAGAATATGTCCATGTAATTCCCTCGTTTCTTCTTTGATGCTCTTTTCATGAGTGAATAAGATTCCTATAAATAAGAAGTGATATCAAATGCATACAGTTGCATACACAAATCTACATATTATTCATTTGCTTATTGTGAAAGTGAGAATCTATTTTCTTAAATCCATTGGAAAATATATAGGTATTTATACAAGTATACTAGAGCCAAAATAAGAAAGAACAAATTCCTAAAATCAAGCTATTGTACAGCTATACAATCTGTAACAGAACAAATATCGTAACAATCCCCCTCAAGCTGGAGCATAGATATTGATCATGCCCAGCTTGTTACAAATGTAATCAATCCGATTCTCGGGTAATGCTTTAGTGAATACATTAGCTAACTGGCTCCCCATTCTCACATGTGAAGTTGAGATTGAACCATCTTCTATCTTTTTCCGAGTAAAGTGACAGTCGATTTCTATATGTTTGGTCCTCTCATGAAACACAAGATTATTTGCAATATAAATAACTGTTTGGTTGTCACACCACAAATTCATAGGTTTAGACTGAATAAATCCAATCTCCTCAATCAAATGATGTAGCCATATAAGTTCATATGTAGCCTGTGCCATAGCTCTATATTCGAATTTTGCACTTGATCGGGATACAACACTCTGTTTTTTACTCTTCCAAGAAACAAGATTACCGCCAACAAAGACACAATAACCGATGGTAGAACGTCTATCTGAAATATCTCCTGTATAGTCTGCATCTATGAAATCTTCTACAGTGTGGTGATCATAGCTTCGATATAAGATGCCACGTCCAGACACATCTTTTAGATATCTCAAAACATGTACAACAACATCCTAATGTGAGGTTCTAGGAGATGAAATAAACTGACTAACAACGTTTACTGGAAAAGCAATATCAGGACGAGTGATAGTAAAATAGTCCAATTTTCCCACAACCTCCTATACTTTTTAGGATTTTCAAACAAATCTCCATCCTCGACTTTCAGCTTCACATTTGGTATCATAGGCGCATCACATTCTTTTACCTCGATAAAATCAGCACCATCTAATAAATCCAAATAATATTTTCTTTGAGATAGATAGATCCCCTTACGACTGCGAAAAACTTCAATCCCTAAGAAATATTTCAATGGTCCTGAATCCTTTGTTTGAAAGTGAGTCCCAAGGAATGCTTTCAACCTCGTGATCTCAGCTTCATCACTTCCAGTTATCACTATATCATCCACATATACAACCAACAAAATGCACCCAAAACTAGAAGATGCAAAGAATATTGAGTGATCATATGCGCTTCGCTGTAAGCCAAAACAATTACAACTGTACTGAATCTTCCAAACCAAGCACGAGAAGATTGCTTCAAACCATACAAGGACTTTCTTAATTTGCACACCTTTCCAGACTCCCCCTGAGCAACAAAACCTTATGGTTGCTCCATGTAAACCTCTTCCCTCAAATCACCATGCAAAAAGGCATTCTTCACATCAAGTTGATGTAGAGGCCAATTATAATTAGCAGCTAAGGAGATTAACAATCAAACAAAAGACAGTTTCGCAACTGGAGAAAATGTCTCAGAATAATCCACTCCATATGTTTGTGCATATCCTTTAGCAACCAATCTAGCTTTCAATCAAGCAACAGAACCATCTAAATTCAATTTAACAGAAAACACCCATTTACAGCCAATGACCTTTTTCTGAGAGGGCAAAGGCATAAGATCCCAAGTATGATTCTGCTCTAAGGCTATTATCTCTTCTTTCATTGTAGCTTGTCAACCATCATGAGCTAATGCTTCAGCAAGGGACGTGGAAATAGCAATAGAGTCTAAGAAAGTTACAAAAGACTTGGAGGAAGGAGATAAAGCATGGTAAGACACAAAAGAAAAGACAGGATAAGTACATATTCATTTACCTTTGGGAAGAGCAATAGGAAGGTCAAGGCTAGCATCTAGTTGAGATGAAGGATATGAAGACGAAGCAGGAGGTGTCTCGATAGTATAGTGCACACGTCGAGAATAAACTTGATGAATAACAGGTCGACAGGTAGGAGAAATAACACTTTCATTGACAGTATAAATAAGGAAATCATTCCCTGAATATCTAGAGTGCAAAGGAGATGACACAAAAAACCAAAGAAAGGTGTATGCTCAAAAAATATATCAGCAGATACCAAATAACGATCTAAAGAATGAGAGTAACAACGATACCCCTTTTGTGCATGAGAGTAGCCTATAAAGACACACTTAAGAGATTTAGATTTGGTGGGTGTCGAAACCAACAAAAATAAAATTCCTACTTAAAACTAACTTGTAATTAGTGATGAGCAGGGTCGAATCCACAGGGATTGGTCGAGTTTTAATTCTTTAAATAACTAGAAAATTAACAAACTAAAAATAAAAGATGGGGGGAATTTTGTAAACTAAAAATTAAATAAATAAAAAGCAAAATCAAAACAATAAAATAAAAATACAGAAAAAATAAATGAAGAGAAAATCAATGGATGGAAAATTTCAATTAAAGACATTCGTAGCACAGGATTCAATCAACTGATCATTGATGAAGAAATAATTCTTAAAACAAAACAATGGACCAGTTATAGTCGTCGGCATCGCGCTCCCGACCTAATCTTTCCGTATTAATGAATTAATCAAGTAAGACTGTAATTAATTCCTAATCAATAAACAACCCTTAACAAGCGAAAGAATTTAATCTATTGACAGCATTACGAATTAGAAAGACCCGACCTAAGCCAACCAATCTACAAGCGAGATCGATTTAGACCAAATCATGCATTTACTCAACATAACAGCCCTTATGAGGGAGCTACACTGATTGCTACTTGTTATTGACTTCACTAAACAATTACGGATTTAGCAAATTCAATTAGCAATATATTACTTAATTAAATGTACAACGAGCTCAAATTGCACACCTAACAAATAATAATCGGGATATGGTTTCCCTAATCCACAGTAAATAACATGAACACTATATGAAATTAAGAACAAAAATTAAGCACAACAATCTCACAGTAAAAGAAATCTTGGCCTTGAATTAATCTTTAACTAAAATAAATATTTTAGCCACTCATGGCCATAGAAATCTCACAAAATAAAAAGTAGAAGATGAGAAAGAACCCCCTGCTACAGTATTTTCGTCCCAAAAAAAACGCAGAAGAACTCTCCTCTAAGAAGAACTCTTAAATAAAACAAACCAAAAACAGGAAATAAATCTAACCAACTAGGAAATTTAAAAGATAATTCCTAAAGGGGTTTTAAATCCCTCAAATCACTCCCCTTTTTACTCCTAAAATAAAGTCTTAAAACTCCTAAATACCAGCTAGGGTTTTAGTGGCGGCTAGGTTAAATTCGCTTGAATTTATCTTGAAAAAACGCAGCCCACTGTCAATTTCCCTTGGGCAACTCCCTTGGGCAACTTGGGCAAGAGAACTGGGCAAGGCTTGGCTTTCTGCCTTGGGCAATTGAGCGATTCCCTTGGGCAAGGCTCTTTCCAGAATTTCCAACTATCAGCTCTTTGCTTCAATTCTACCTCAAAAAGTCTTTGCTTCTCCAGATCATCAACAATTAGCCCCAAAAATGCAACTTTCTCAAAATTCACTCCTACAGTCAGAAAAATAAACAAACCAATGAAAAGCACCTAAAACTGACTTAAAAGAGCACAAAATATTAAGCAAAATTCAATCAAATAAGTACTTATTTAGCAACTTAACAAGAATCTAGTTTTGAAACCTGAGGTCATATTTCTTGAACAAAAAAGGAACTATAAAAATTCAAGAAACAAGATAAAATAGTACAGATGAGGAAAAAAGAAGAGAAAATGGAATCTGACGATCAACAACAGAAGAGGGCATTCTGTTAATAAGAAAACAAGCAATAGAAATAGCATCTACCCAAAAAATTTTAGGAACCTACTTATGAAACATTAGAGCCCGGACAACTTCTAATAAGTGGCGGTTCTTCCACTTAGCTACACCATTTTGCTGAGGAGTAACAATACAAGAAAACTGATGAATAATACCATGCTGAGAGAAATAAGATTTAAACAAATGCGAAACATATTTTTTAGCATTATCACTTCTCAAAATACAAATGAATTTATTGAATTGAGTCTTAATTTCAACATGAAAAGCACAAAATATAGTAAATAATTCGGAACAAGATTTTATATGATAAAGCCAAGTAACTCGAGAATAATCATCAATAAATGTCACAAAATAACAAAAATCAAATTTGGAAGTAACGGGACAAAGAACCCATATATCAGTATGAACCAAGTAAAAAAGAAGACTCAACACATTTATTTAGTCTAGGAGAATAAGATACTCTGTGGTATTTAGCAAATTGATAAGCTTCACACTCTAAAGTAGATTCTCGTTTAAGATTAGGACATAACTTTTGTAAAATTGAAAGAAGAGGATGACCAAAAAGACAATGAAGCTGCAAAAGAAAATATGACCTTGTGCACGTAATGGATCGAGGCCCAAGTCCAGAAGTTGATTCAAGAGCATACAAGCCATTCATCAGATACCCTTTACCAAGAATCTGCTTCGTCTCAAGATCCTGAAAAAAGACAATAATTGGGATAGAAAATAACACAACAGTTAAAATTTTGGGTAATTTGGCTAACAGATAACAAGTTAAAGGGGAATGATGATAAACATAAAATAGATGATAATGAAAGATTGTTTATTGGGTTTGCTGTCCCATGCCAAATTACAGAAGTAGTAGATCCATTGGCCAAAGTAACACAAGGTAAATTATTAGTAGACTTAAAAGAAGAGAGAATAGTTGTATTGCCAGACATATGATCAGTAGCACCCGAGTCAATAATCCAACTATGAAATGAGGTGGAAAGACAAGCAATAAGGTTACCTGTATTAGCCAAAGCTGATATCCTGGAAGATAACTACTGTAAATCATAAGTGGCAGTTAAACGAGCATACTGATCGACTAAAATGGTAATAGAAGGGGAGAACGATTGGGGAATCGGTAGGATGCCATCCTGAGTAGCAACATTGGCAAACTTTTTTATTATGCATCTGATCTGAGTTCTTAGGAGATTTCCCATGCAATTTCCAGCAATTCTTTTTCATGTGCCCCTCAACTCCACAATAATGACATGTACGAGAGTTACCACTATTGCTAGCAGCAGAACCACTACCATTTCCACTTTTGCCTCCACGATTACCATTCGAAGCATTACTAACTAATGCCACTGTATCATTGGGCATCATACCAAAAGGCAGATCACTGTCTTTACAAACTCAAAATAAACGAGCATAAACATCAATAAAAGAAGGAAGTGACCCACTAGTTAATAATTGTGTGCGTGCCACATCATATTCAGACCCCAATCCTGCCAAAAAACATGGTACCACAAGTTGCTCCTCTTGTTCTTGTATTTGCTTTATATCAACAACAATAGAAAACATAGCTCGCTTTTCTTCAAATGCTTGTTTCACTTTAATATAATATTGGAATAGGGAGCGACCATATAAAAATTTCAGATATTACCACAATTCCTTGACACTATCACAATGATTTACAATATCATCAACAGCATGATCTAAAATATTCTGAATTTGATTAAACAACCTATAATCCTCCATTAACCATTTCTTTCTAGCATTAGCATCCTTAGGTGGTGGATTACTAGTTATCTTCCAAATCCACACTAGTCACAAATCTACGAATAGTTTTCTTCCATTGTGCATAATTAGTACTTTTAATTAACTTTCGATCAGTAATTTTGGACGAACCCAACATAATTTCCGCGACAGTTTTCTTATCACTAGTCTCAACCATTTAAAATAGTCTCAAACAACTAGAGAACAGACAATGTATAACAATAAGGTCCCAACACAAATAAATAGCTAAAATCCTCACATAGTTCAAAAGGAATAGAATTCCAACACAACAAAATCCCAACAAATATCCAACCTTCTAAACTAGTCACCCAGCAAATAAAAATTAGACAAAGAATAGAACCTGAAGAACAAAAATTGGAGTAGAAATCCAGGAGAATCAAACACCATCAACAGAGAAAACTAACTCAAGAGGACACCAGAATCTGATCGAAAATAATAGGGCTACGTCGGAGGTCCAACGGGCAAGCCAGCACTCTCTCACCGACGCATAAGGAAGAATAGTGAAATTGGATCGACGCGTGAGGTCCACTCGCGGCTCCGATGGTCATAGGAAATTGTACAGAGGCCGGACCGATGGAGATAAACCTCCTTGTGGTGGCGGTGAGGTAAACCAGTCATCGAAAAATAACCCTAAGAAGCAAAACGGGATCTTCACACCAAGATCCAAAAAATAGAAAATCCAAAAGAAGAAATCTGATACCGACAAGAGGAAATCGCAAACCTCAGATAAGAAACCCTAAGTCTCTAATACCATGTGAAAGTAAGAATCTATTTTCTTAATTTCATTGAAAAATATACTGATATTTATACAAGTATACTAGAGCCAAAATAGGAAAGAAAAAATTCCTAAAATCAAGCTATTTTACAGCTATACAATCTGTAAAAAAATAGATATCGTAAAACTTATTTACATGTTGATTCAGTGTGTGCACGCGCACACGCGCATGCCCATTCTGTGCTTATAAACATGAAATACAGAGAGTATGTGCAGGCACAAGTGCACATTAGCAAGCATGATCCTGCTAGTAGGCATAACCTAAGTCTAAATTGTGATCCAGGTCCATTCCAGCAATATAACACTTTGATGCTTCTATCATTTAATTAGAAAAAGTTAAGCAAGAAAAAATAAGTTGTAAAGCTTAGGGGGTCATTTTGAGATAAGTGAAATCATGGATTTTAATTTGGTTTCAAGGTGTCTATATGTATTTTAGGGTGCCTAAAGTTCATTTATGGTGTTATTTTAAGCATTAGAGATCAAATAAATTGTGATTCTTATGTTAAAGTATTTGGCCCCTTGTAAAACTTCAAGGTGATGAACAATTCATTAAAGCTAAAGGCAAGAAAAAGGAAGCTTAAGGAGGATAAAGCAAGTGAGAAAGGTTAGTGGATCCTCATATTTCCCTTAATTTTACATGATTTTCCTTTATGTAACTTAGAGAAAATTTAGGAAAAATATGTATAATTAAAATTGACATTAGAATATCGAAATAGGATCTTGAAAAAATCTATTAGAAAGCTTAATTTGATTTAAAAGCATGTGTAATGTTGAACTCCTTTGATGTATGAATGGTATTCTAAAGGAAACTAATATGTATTTTGTGTATTTATGATAAATTAAGCCATAAAATGACTATAGAAATGAAATAATATATCCATAAATTTTTTTAGAATTTATGAAAATTAATTGAATATTTTTTAGAAGAAATTTGATTATGAACTAAATGAATTTATTGACTTATTGTAAAATGAATCATAATTTGGTGAGAAAATGGTGAATTATTGTGAAATAATTCACAAACTGAGTAAAAGTAATGAAAAAATTGACTGACAAATGTAATGTATTGAAAAAGTAAATAAATTCTCAAAAAACTGAAAAATAATTTAAAAATATGTGAATTTTTGCCCTTAGTTGTCAGAAAGTCAAAATCTAGCTCAAGATATAATTGGCTAGATATAGGGACACTTATACCATGGTGCAAGTCATGGCAACTTGCTTTGCTATGATAGGATAACTAATCTTCCATAGTTATTGTATGTTATGTTATCTGCTCTATGAAAAATGATCCTATAAGATCATTTCTCAGCCTGTATGTGGTCCTATGGGATTCACATCCCATATATCTAGTTTAAAAATTTTTATCGAAATTGTACTTGGAGCATAATGATAAAAATAAGCTAAAAGTGTAAAAAGAAGGTTAAAATGAAAGTTAGGATGAAAAAAAAAACTTAATTGAAAAGAAATAAAAAATTTAGGGCAAAACGATAATTTTTTCAAAAATTATACTTAATAAGTAAAAGTGATTAGAAAATGATTATAAAAGGGTAAAATGGTAATGTAATGATCAAGCAATCCAAAAATGAACTTTATTAAGAAAAAAGACTAAAATATAATGCATAGAAAGTTAAAATAATGACCGATTGATAGTTTCATATGCCAAAAGTTAAGTATAAAGCGAAAACAAAAAAACTAATGGCAATTTTGTAATTAAAGTGTAAAAATGATACTTTTGTAAAAAAACGAAAATTTAAGGATTAAAGTAAAAAGTTTACCAAAGTATTAGTATTGAATTGAAAATACTGTTAAAAATATTGAAAAGTGCATTTTGATTAGAAAAATTGATAATTTTGCATAATTAACGCAATTATGCATGTTGAAAAATATTATGATTTTAGTCACCACTGGACATATTTAATATTCAGCACGTAGAATTTACTGCGTGTAGGTAATGAAGAGGATCTGGAGCAATAATACACTGGAATGAGAACTTTTGAAGGAATAAGAGTTAATTTGTATTTGCATTTATATATTTGTAAATATTTGAAGTTAAAAAATTGGTCTATAATGGTATAGTTTTTGTATATATCCAATTATGTGATTAGCTAGTAGTGGATGGAATATATATGTTGAAATAAAATTGAGTATATATGTATGGATATATATTATATTGTTTAAACCGTTGTACCCCTAAGAGGTTGTTGAAATTATTTGCATTTTAGGTGACTAGTCAAGTTTATAGCCGTTATATTGTCGAATTTTTTGAAAAATAAAGAGTAAAATTGGACAGTTACATGTCAATGTTGAGTTGAACTTATGATCTTGATTAATGGATAAGCCTTAATAATTAATGAATTATAGAGTTAAGTATATGATTTTTAAGATAAGAAAATAAAAAAAATTTCGGCCAATCACTTCAATATGTATGTCTATAATAGTAAGGGTGTTACAAGATATGCATAGAAGCAATGACGCATATCGCTTTCCCAGCATTCAATAATGTTGTGAAATATAAAGCCTTATGTTTCAAGCCACAATTGGAAGTTGAAGTAAAGTCGAACACACTCGAGATATTTTCAGACTTGTAGCTAGTTATTAGCCAACTGATGGGGAAATTCAAAGCAAAGGGTAGTTTTATGATCCACCATAAAGAATTGATGTCTGTCCTCCTGGCCAGATTGGAAAGGGTCGAAAGCACTTGGTCAATCACGTAGATACTTCGAATAGAGAACCAGAAAGCAGATATGTAACACCCTAACTCCATCAACTCTACATACGTAACTGGCAATATTGGGTAAAGTCTTTGATAAAAATCATAATTATGCTTTATGACCTAACTTCACTAAAATTTTTTTCTAGAAATTTTGGCATGGCGACAACTTTATTTTTAACATATCCTCCTGCAAGCAAGTAATTTACATAGCCGCTCAGGGGCACAACAATATTCATATTCATTCATCATCCAATTACTTCAAGCAGTCTCATAATAATCATACATAATGGAGACTGAAATACTAAACTAGTTTTAATCTTTATCCATACATACTATTACAATCTCATAATTATTCTTGCATATACATGCCAAAAGAGTTACATACAAGATATTTACAGCTAAACTATCCTTGATCCATCTTTATGATTTCTTCAGCTTTCTTGCTCCGATAAGTTTATGAACCTACAAGCAGTCAAATAAAACTACGTGCTGAGCATTAATATGCTTTGTGGTAAATGCATATCCAAGAATTTTCCATTTAGAACAAATAATTTGAGTACACAAAAATCACAATTTAATTTAATTAATTAACCATCAAGCTTACTTACATATACATATATATTTTTTTCTATTTTTATTTTCTTTACCAATCATTAGTTATAATTATCTTATTAATGCATTTTATTATCCTTTCCTTTTTCTTAATTCCTATATAATAAAGTTATACTTATTATATACAATGATTTTCCTTGTTTTACTTATTTTTTTTAATCTTGCCCCCGGTATCATCCGATAGAAATCTCTGAACCAGATATCCGGGATATAGACCCCGAAGGCCTGACAATCGGTGATCCCAAAAGGTCACAGAGTATGAACATTGTAATATATGAACATATGTCATAGGTAGACTATTATTAGCCTACCAAACCGAGTCGCCATGACTCAAATCGCGGTAAATATATCCTTATGACTAGCCAACTATATCCTGTACCAGATTTCATTACCAAACAGCTAAGGGCAAAACTTAATATTTTTAGTTTTTATTCTTATATATCTCATTTTTAGCATTATAACTTATATATTTATTACAATAACTTAGTACAAGACTTAATTACTCATTAATAATTTAAACTATATCTTTTTCAACTCATGCATAATTTCATGCTCACATGTACATGTGATATATCATCATAGAAAAATTTCAATAAATTAATATACATTTAATTATCATTATTTAGTCCTTTTACAATTTTATTTTCCTTAAAATAACAAAATTTAATTTTGTTTCCCTTCCTTACTCATACATCCAAGCTTAGATTTCCTTCAATCAAATATTTATTTATCTTCTAATTATTAATTAAGTGTTATTACATACTAATTTATATATATATATATATATATATATATATATATATATATATATAACTAATTTCACTTTAACAATTAAAAATTATGAAGTACCCATGAACTTCAATTTTGGCAACTACCTAAATTCACCTTTCATATTTTTTTCTTTTCCAATTAAATTATTTACTCATTATTTAAGGCACCTAAACTCATTTACATGATTTAATTACACTATCCATGCAAATTTAGCATTAATCACTCATAAACTTAAGCACAAATAATAGCAAATAAATGAAAAATGGTTCCATTTAGGCATTTACTAACCTTGGCTTGTTCTTGGCTCACTAAATCTCTTTTCCTTTGCCTTTATATTTAGAAACTCCTTTACTTTCTTTATTTTCTATACAAGACCAGAAATGGTAGCTCATTAAAATCCTCCTATATTAATTTCTTTTCATCAATAAAGCATCAAAATCCACATCTACAACCTTTAATTCATCTAACTTCCCCTTTAATTTAAATTAAAAACTCTAATTTCACTTACCTAGATTTCACACTTCCAACTTTAAATCTTCATTTGTACCATTTGATTGCTCTTAACTGAAGACTAAGGGTTATAATTGAGAAGAAGAGGGGCTGGAATTACTTTTATGAGCTTTGATTTAGTGGGATATCTTGAAGAGATTGAAGAAAATCCAGTTGAGAGGGAAGAAATAGGGTTCGGCCTGCTCAAAGGGGAAGAAGTTGGAAAGCTGGAGAATGTTCTACCTTTATCTGATTTTTCAGTAATTCATAGGTCATTGGTTAGGTTGGTTTTGGTCTAACCAAGCCAATCTACCCAATTTTTCATTAAAATTGTATTTATGTTACCCTAAATTCTTTCTTCAATTTTTAAATTTCAATTACCGATAAAAATGATTCTGTCATCCTTAGAATATTTAAATTAGCCTACATAAAAATTTTTAGCTCAATCGAAATTTATTTTCGATTAGACTTGCTAAAAATCAGTCCGGTTAGTCCATTTTTGGTATTATGATAAAATTAAATTTTTTCTACCAAATAATACTATACCTCATAAAGGACTCAACTAAAAATTTTAAAAATTTTTGGAGCTCATTTACTATTTTTAAATGTTCAATCAAATCTAAAATCAACCTAGTTACTATTTAATCCGAGTCATGACTTTTTTGTATTTTTAACTTTTGGAGGTATATTTGATCTCAATTTGACTTCAAATGTTACCTCTAGACTCATGGTGAATAGTATTTTTCAATGGTTGAATAAAATATTTTTCCATTTCTGGACGTATATTTACCCTCGGTGTGCTATTCACCATTGAAAAATACTATTCACGATCGGTAGGATTGTCAGTCCATTACAAATCTCTCCTACTTATAAAAATTTTATCCTATAAATTTTTATCTGTATTAAACAGTTGTAGGCATTGTTGCCTCATGGTAGCTTCGGGTTTCCAGATAGCTTCCTCAACATTATGGTGATTTCATAAGATTTTCACCAATGGAACTCGTTTATTCCGAAGCTGCTTGGTTTCTCGTGCCAAAATCTTTATCAGATACTCATCATATGTCATATCTGATTGAATTTGAATTTTTTCTGGTTTAATGACATGGCTTTGATCCAACCGATATTTGTGGAGCATAGAAACATGAAAAACATCGTGAATCTTTTCTAACTCCAAGGGCAATTTTAATATGTATGCCACTGGCCTTACTTGCTGGATAATTTCATAAGGATCAATGAATCGCGGACTTAACTTGCTCTTTTTACCAAATCTCAAAATCTTCTTCCATAGAGATACTTTCAAAAATACCCTATAGCCGACTTGAAATTCAATATCTTTTCTTTTTAGATTGGCATAAGACTTATGTCTGTCCATGGCTGCTTTTAATCGATCTTTAATCACTTGCACTTTTTTCTCAGTGTCCTGGATTAAATCTGACCCTACCAATTTTCTTTCATTGAGCTCGGTCCAGCACAAAGCTGTCCTATATTTTCTGCCATAAAATGCTTCGTACGGGGCCATTTTGATGCTTGACTGGTAATTGTTATTATATGAAAATTCAGCTAAGGGTAAATATCATTTCCAACTACCTTTAAATTCCAGTACACAACTCCTAAGCATGTCTTCCAATATTTGTATCATCCGTTTTGATTGTCCATCAATTTGTGGATGAAAGGAAGTACTGTAGCGAAGTTTGGTGCCCAAAGCATCCTGTAAGGCCTTCTAAAAATGAGAAGTAAATCATAGATCCCTATCAAAGATAATGAAAGTAGGCACTCCATGCAATCTCATTATCTCATTTATATAGATCTCAGCTAACTTGGTCAACGGATAATCCATCTGAACCAATAGAAAGTGAGCTGACTTGGTGATCTTATCCATAACAACCCAAACTGCATCATGTTTCTTCTTGGTCAGTGGTAGCCCGATCACAAAGTCCATCCTTATTTGGTCTCATTTCTATTCGGGGATTGCATTAGGATAGAGTAACCCAAATGGAACCTAGTGTTCAGCCTTTACCTACTTGTAGATTAAGCATTTACCCATGAAATATGCTATATCACATTTCATGTGTGGCCACCAGTAATTAGTCTTTAAATCCTGATACATTTTATTACTCCCAGAATGCATGGCATAACTACTGTTATGAGCTTTTGTTAGAATGATTTTCTTTAACTCGACTTGATCAGGCACATAGAGTCTCTGCTTGCAATATAGACTGCCAACTACACTCAAAGAATAATCACTGTCACCGTTTTCTTGCAATTGAGCCACAATAGAGGCAATATGATCATCTTGCTACTGAGCTGCCTTTATTTTCTGTAGAAAGTCAGGTTTAACTTGTATTTCAACTATAATGGCTCAATCTCTTGCCATACTTAGTTTAACATTCATTGCCCGAAGGGACGCCATAAACTTCCTACTTAAGGCATCAATAATTGTATTAGCTTTACCTGGATGATAATCAATGAAATAGTCATAATCTTTAATGAGCTCAAGCCATCTCCTTTGCCTTAAATTAAGTTCTTTCTGAGTCAACAAGTACTTTAAACTCTTGTGATCTATGTAAATATAATATTTTTCTCCATACAAGTAGTGTCTTCAGATCTTTCATGCAAAAATTATGGCTACAAGTTCCAAGTCATGTGTAGGGTAATTCTTCTCATGATTTTTGAGTTGACGAGAAGCATAGGCAATTACTTTACCTTCTTGCATTAAAACACAACCTAACCCAATTTTGGAGATGTCGCTATAAATTATAAAGTCTTTGCCTGATTTGGGTTGAGTCAATACCGGAGCTTCAGTCAAAAAACACTTAAGCTTTTTGAAACTCTCTTGACATCTATTTGACCATTCATATTTCACCTATTTCTGTAGGAGTCGAGTCAATGGTGCTGCAATAGAAGAAAACCCTTTCACAAATCTTCGATAATATCCTGTTAATCTAAGGAAACTCCTCAACTCCACAATGTTCTTCAGTGGTCTCCATTGTAAAATTACATCAATCTTCATTGGATCAACTTTAATCCCTTCTGCTGATATGACATGCCCTAGAAAATACACCTCATCTAGCCAAAACTCACATTTACTAAACTTTGCATACAATTGTTTTTCTCTCAATGTTTGTAGTACAATTCATAGATGCTTATCATATTCTTCTGAGGTCTCTGAATACATAAGGATATTGTCGATAAATATCACCATAAATTGATCTAAATAAGGGTGAAAGCCCTATTCATTAAGTCCATGAAAGCAGCTGGAGTATTTGTAAGACCAAATGGCATCACTAAAAATTTATAGTGGCCATATCTGGTATGAAAAGTTGTTTTAGGCACATCAACATTTGTCACTTTCATCTGATAGTAACCTGACCTGAGATCAATTTTTGAAAACACTCATGCTCTCTTTAACTGATCAAATATGTCTTCAATTCTAGGCAAGGGATACTTGTTCTTGATAGTTACCTTATTCAGTTGCCGGCAATCAATACATAACCGCAGTGACCTATCTTTCTTCTTGACAAAAAGAACTGGTGCTCCCCAAGAAGAAGTGCGAGGCCTGATGAATTCTTTATCAAGTAACTCTTGTAATTGAATCTTCAACTCTTTTAATTCGGTAGGTGCCATCCTATAAGGAGCAATAGATATAGGCATAGTACCAGGAGTCACATCAATGGTAAACTCCACTTCCCTATCAGGTGGCAACCTAGGCAATTCATCGGAAAATACATCAGGAAATTCACATACAGTTGGAACATCTTTCACTGTGAGTTTTTTTTTTTACTTCTATAACATATGCCAAGTAAGCCATGCAACCTTTCCTCAACAATCTTTTTGCAGCTGTAGTAGTGATAACATCAGAAAGAAAATATATTCTCTGGCCCATAAGTATGACTTCATGCTCATCTAGAGTTTGGAGAGTGACCCACTTACGTTTACAATCAACTGTCGCTTGGTGGCCGGACAATCGATCCATCCCAAGTATCACGTCAAACTCACAAAATGGGAGTTCAATTAAATTAGCTAGGAAGACATAACCCTGCAGACTAATTAGATAGCCTCTATACACCCTATTTACCTCCACACTGTGTTCCAAAGGATTATTGACTAGGATATTATGTTCTAGCTATGAATCTTTTAAACCCTTTCCCCTTGCAACCTCAGTATTTATATAAGAGTGTGTGGATCCCATATCAATTAATGCATAAATTAAATCTATAAGAAAAGTGACTTTACCTACGATAACATCAGGTGCATCTTCTTCTTTCCTAGCTCTCACAACATAGGCTTGACCCATGGTCCTCTCCTGGCCTACCTGGAGAAACTGCACTGAAGGTCTTGAGGAAGCTAGATTAGAACCTGCTCCTCTACCATGTCTTCGGGGTGCTGTAGGTGCTGGTGAAGTAGCAGTGGAAGCTTGAACCACTGGATAATCTTTCATCTAATGGTTATGTTTCTCGCATCAAAAATCAGCCCCAATCAAGAATCTGCACTCACCCAAGTGTCTTTTCCCATAATGTTCACATACTGGATAAGTACCTCCACCCGAACTCCTAGGTGTATTGTCAATAGAGGTAACAGATGGAATACTGTGCCCTGAATTCTTCTAGCTATGGTTTGGGGTCACTGAAGCATAACTATGTGTTAGAAGTGGTCCCCTAAACTTCTTACTGGATCCTATGGCGCTGCTAGGTTGGCTTGGTTTCCTTTTTTGTTGAAATCGTGATTGTATGTTTGCTTCATCCTGTTGAATGGCTTCCATTTTCATAGCAGCTTTAACCATTGACCCCACATCTGTGAAAGGCTAAGCACCAATAGCCTACCTGAGTTTGTTGTGAAGACCTCGCTCAAACCTCTGGCAAAGTATTTATTCTAGTAGGTGGTATTCTTCCATATATGAACTTAAATGCTCGAACTTCCATTGATACTCTGTTATACTTCTATTACCTTGCCTCAATCTCCAAAAAGCATCTTACATTGCTATCTTGTGCTCTTTCCCAATATATTTATTTTCAAATCGTATCAGAAAAAATCCCAAATCAACTGATCAGCTGGGATATGTTTCCTTACTGAATCCTACCATATAAAGGCTGGGCCCTGCAACAAGATTACAACTCCCTCAAACATGTCCTAGGGGGACTATGTGTTACTTCAAATAGCCTTTTGATTTTGAATAACCATTCTTCAGCTTCTACTGGTGTCAAGGGATCTCGACCTAGAAAATCATCAGCCCCTAATTTCTTTAACCGCTCTAAAATTAGCTTTTTCTTAGGTGAAACTGGTGGTTGTAATAGTACCTATGCTTGAATCGACGGTGCTAACTCTGACTGTATTTTTTGTTGAATATAAATTGTCATCAAATTTAAAAAGTCAGGTTGCGATGGTGGAGGTGGAACAATAGGTGTGGAAGTTGGTGGTGATGACACAACCTCCCTTTCTGCACTAACAAAAGCTCCACTCTCAACATCACCTTCCTGTCGACTTTGATCAAAAGCCATAGTTCACTATAAAATAAAAGGAGCAAGCATACTTTAATTCCACAATTGTAGCATTTATCATAAGGCATGTATACGCATTTAATTGCTTTCCGATCTTAGGATCGGCTAAATCATGCTCTGATACCATAAAAATGTAACACCCTAACTCCATCAACTATACATACGTAACTGGCAATATTGGGCAAAGTATATGATTAAAATAATATTTATGCTTTATGACCTAACTTCACTAAAATTTTCTTCGAGAAATTTTGGTATGGCGATAGCTGTATTTTTAATCTATCATCCTGCAAGCAAGCAATTTACATAGCCCCTCAGAGGCACAATAATATTCACATTTATTCATTCATCATCCAATTACTTCAAGCAGTCTCATGATAATCATACATAATGGAGCCTGAAATACTAAATTAGTTTTAATCTTTATCCATACATACTGTTACAACCTCATAATTATTCTTACACATACATCCCAAAAGAGTTACATACAAGATATTTACAAATAAACTATCCATGATCCATCTTCATGATTTCTTCAGTATGCTTGCTCCAATAAGTTTAGGAACCTACACGCAATCAAATAAAACTATGTGCTGAACATTAATATGCTCAATGGTAAATTCATATCCAAGAAGTTTTCATTCAAAACAAATAATTTGAGTACACAAAAATCACAATTTAATTTAATTAATTAACCATCAAGCTCACGTACATATACACATATATTTTTTTTCTATTTTTATTTTCTATACCAATTATTGGTTATTATCTTATTAGTGCATTTTATTATCCTTTCCTTTTTCATAATTCCTATATAATAAAGTTATACTTATTACATACCATAATTTTCCTTATTTTACTTTTTTTTTCTTAATCTTGCCCCCAGTGTCACCTGATAGAAATCTCTGAACTAGATATCCGAGATATGGATTCGAAGACCCGACAGTGGGTGACCCCAAAGGATCACAAAGCATGAACATTGTAATATGCGAACATGTTCCATGGGGTAGACTATTATTAGCCTACCAAATCGAGTAGCCATGACTCGAACCGCGGTAAATATATCCCTATGGCTAGCAACTATATTCTATACCATATTTTATTACCAAACAGCTAAGGACAAGATATAATATTTTTAGTTTTTATTCTTATATATCTCATTTTTAGCATTATAACTTATATATTTATTACAATAACTTAGTAAAAGACTTAATTACTAATTAATAATTTAAACTATGTCTTTTTCAACTCATGTATAATTTCATGCTCACATGTACATGTGATATATCATCATAGAAAAATCTCAATAAATTAATATACATTTAATTATCATTATTTAGGCTTTTTACAATTTTATTTTTCTTAAAATAACAAAATTTCATTTTGTTTCCCTTCCTTACTCATTCGGCCAAGCTTAGATTTCCTTCAATGAAATATTTATTTATCTTCTAATTATTAATTAAGTGTTATTAAATACTAATATATATATATATATGTGTGTGTGTGTGTGTGTGTGTGTGTGTGTGTGTGTGTGTGTGTGTGTGTGTGTGTGTGTGTGTATGTATGTATGTGTGTGTGTGTGTATATATATATATATATGTATGTATGTATGTATATTAACTAATTTCACTTTAACAATTAAAAATTATGAAGTACCCATGAACTTCAATTTTATATATATATATATATATATATATATATATATATATATATATATATATATATATATATATATATATATATATATATATATATATATATATGAAGTACCCACGAACTTCAATTTCGACCACTATCTAAATTCACCTTCCATATTATTTTTCTTTTCCAACTAAATTATTTACTCATTATTTAAGGCACCTAAACTCATTTGCATGATTTAATTACACTATCCATGCATATTTAACATTAATCACTCATAAACTTAAGCACAAATAAATGGAAAATGGTTGGATTTAGGCATTTATATATATGTATGTATGTATGTATATTAACTAATTTCACTTTAACAATTAAAAATTATGAAGTACCCATGAACTTCAATTTTATATATATATATATATATATGAAGTACCCACGAACTTCAATTTCGACCACTATCTAAATTCACCTTCCATATTATTTTTCTTTTCCAACTAAATTATTTACTCATTATTTAAGGCACCTAAACTCATTTGCATGATTTAATTACACTATCCATGCATATTTAACATTAATCACTCATAAACTTAAGCACAAATAAATGGAAAATGGTTGGATTTAGGCATTTACTAACCTTGGCTTGTTTTTGGCTCACTAAATCTCTTTTTTTTTTTTTGCCTTTATCTTTAGAAGCTCCTTCACTTTCTTTATTTTCTACACAAGACCAGGAATAGTAGCTAATTAAAATTCTCCTATATTAACTTCTTTTCATCAATAAAGCATCAAAATTCACATCTACAACCCTTAATTCATCTAACTTTCGCTTTAATTTAAATTAAAAATTCTAATTTTACTTACCTAGATTTCATGCTTTCAACTTTAAATCTTGATTTCTACCATTTGATTGCTCTTAACTAAAGACTAGAGACTGTAATAAAGAAGAAAAGGGGTTGGAATTACTTTTACAAGCTTTGATGTAGTGAGATATCTTGAAGATATTGAAGAAAATCCAAGGGAGAGGGAAAAAATGGGGTTCAGCCTACTCAATGGGGAACAAGGTGGAAAGCTGGAGAAATTTTCGCCTTTATCTGATTTTTCAGTAATTTATAGGTTATTGATTGGGTTGGTTTTGGTCCAACCAAGCCAATCCACCCAATTTTCCATTAAAATTGCATTTATGTTACCTTAAATTATTTCTCCAATTTTCAAAGTTCAATTACTGATAGAAATGGTTCCGTCATACTTAGAATATTTAAATTAGGCTATATAAAAGTTTTTGATTTGGCTTGCCAAAAATCAGTCCGATTAGTCCATTTTCGGTGTTACCATAAAATTAAATTTTTTTCTACCAAATAATACTATACCTCATAAAGGACTCAACTGGAAATTTTAAAAATTTTTGGAGGTCATTTACTATTTTTAAATGTCCAATCAAATTTAAAATCAACCCAATTACTATTTTATCCCGAGTCGTGATTTTTTCATATTTTTGCCTTTTGAAAGCCTATTTTATCTCAATTTGACTTTAAATTTTACCTTCGGACTCATGGTGACTAATATTTTTTAACGGTTGAATAAAGTATTTTTTCATTTTCGGACGTATTTATACCTCCGGTGTGCTATTCACTATCGAAAAATACTATTCACGACTGCCGGGACTGTCAGTCAATTACAAGATACCCGGGCAAAATAAGCCTCCACTAAGAGCTTGGAGCAGACCATAAATATACTTTGGATAATAATTTCACAGTCAACTTATGAAACTTATCAGACCTAGGTATAAGAGCTAATGGATAGGTGACGTCTCCCTATTTATCAATACTTGACCTCAAGAACTTTACCGAAGGATCAGGTGCAAGCCCGAAAGATAGTTCGGAGGTCAAGCCTATATGTTGTATTGGATGAGAATCTATATGGGGAATCTTTTTCAAATTCATAGACTCTATGCCAAAGTACAGAAGAAAGAGATTACTTCCTGAGAGAGATTCATGAAGGAATTTGTAAAGCTCAAAAAGGAGCACAATCAATTACTCAGAAGGCAGTCATACAGGGGTACTATTGGCCAACAATAGAGGCACACGCCAAGGGCTTAGTCTGAAAGTGTGATAAGTGCCAATAATTTGCCAACATCACACACAAAAGCTCAGCTCAGTAGAATGTAATCCACAACCTGTTGCCTTTCTCCCAATGGGAGATTGACATCCTGGATCTTTTCCCCTAAGCAAGTGGTCAACAAAAATTTCTGATAGTATCTATCGACCACTTCACTAAGTGGGTAGAAGCTGTGCCCTTTACTAGTATTACTCCATCAAACATTATTAAGTTTTTATAAAAGAATGTACTCACCAGATTTGGAATACCACACTCCATCATCTCAGATAACGGCAAGCAGTTTGATTTTCAAGCTTTCAAGGCATTTTGCTTAGAGCTGAACATTCAGTTGTGTTTCACCTTAGTCTATCATCCCTAATCCAATGGAATGATAGAGATAACCAACAGAACTATCCTATTCAAGCTTAAAAATTGGCTAGATAAAGCTATGTGACTCTGGATTGATGAGCTTAATAATGTATTATGGACATATCGAACTTTGCCTTGAGCAACAATAGGAGTGACATTGTTCACTCTAACTTATGGGTTAAAGGTAGTTATTTCCTATGAGATAGGAATCCCGAGCACATGAGTTTCCCAGTACAACAGTGAAAATGAGGTCAACCTATTTTACCATTTATATCGGTTAAAAGAAAAAAAGGGAGCTCACCTAGGTCCAGTCAGCAGCATACAAACAGTGCATGGCAGCATACCATGATTGCAAAGTAGAATTAAAGTCTTTTCGTGTTGGGAAGTTGGTCCTGAAAAAGGTGGTGGCCACCCAAACAACAGTAGGAGTGGCAAACTAGATCCAAATTGGGAAAAACCATACACGATTCGAGAAGTTATCAAAGGCAGCATATATAGGCTCGAAGACCTTTCCGGCAAAGCACTACCACACTCATAGAATGTTTCGAGCCTCAAGCTATACAACCAGTAGCTCGGCATCATTACCGATCTATTTTTTTATTTCCATTGGCTAAACTAGCCCAGTGAATATGACCCACAGAACATATGTTTGTAATGGATAACAAATTCAATGGAAGTTATTCATTTTATCGAGATCACATCAACTCAAGTCATAAGTTTGGCATTTTGTTTCAATTATATTCAGCATAAACATTATAGCAACTTATGTCACGGTAATCCTGTTGATCTAGATGTCCCTTACTTTTACCAATAAGGCAATTTTATCTGCTGAACACATACTTATAAATAAAAAAACAAATCAACCAGCACTAATGCTAATAGAGCTCACCAAATACCTTCATTAAAATGAACATCTATGTAAGCATTCGACAAACATTCAATCCAGATAGAAAAAAAAATTCAAAAGCAAAATAAATGCCAAGGAGAAAGAAAAAGTACTAAATTCTCATTAAGGGAAAAAATTCTTTACAAATGAGCTAGTCCTCATTCGGATACACATCATTCAAAAAAGATAAGTCTAGCTTGGGGTATTTCCCCTTTACAGCAGAAGAAAGCTTATTGCTAAAAGCTAAACACTTATCAGCCAACAACTTTACTTATTTCTCCTCTTGTTCCAAGTACTTTTCTCTAGCTCTGCCTCTCTAAGCTTGGCCTTCTTCAGGTCGGTGCTGAGGGTTTGGTTACTTTCCTTATTTTAAGCTAAAGTGCCTCTAGCTCGATAATTTTTATTCATCGATTCTTCAACCCTCTTTTCAATAGTAGCAGCCTTAAGTTTAGCCTCATTTAGCTAGAACTGAAAACTGTTGGAGGTATAATATACCCACCACCATTTAAAAATCAAAGTGTTCATCCTGGTGATTTTTGTATATACTAACATTGATCTCTGCAAACAACGCATAGAAAGCAAAGGAAAGTCAGAAGAGTAAGACAATTGATGAACATCAAACATAACACAGTAACATACCTCTATTTGATGTCTTTTCAAAGTAGAAGCCGATTGCTCGGCATTCATATTGATAGAGGAGTCACTTCATTCGGCACATATGACATTATGTGCACGAAAGTATTGAAATCACCGTTCATCTTAAAGTATTTGCTCCCCTTTTTCTCTTAAAATTCAGTGACCTCAATAATTAAAGTCCAGAGATTTTTTTCATCTTTCTCACCAAACCCTTTCACTTCAGCCACCACTCTTGGTGCACTGGAAATGTAATGGCCTCAACACCGGTCTGGCCGTGAACAGTAAATTTCGATGGTAAATAGTGCACCCGGACCGTAAATCGGATCCAAAATTGAAAAATATTTTATTTGACCATCGAAAATTATTGGTCATGGTGAGTCCGAGGTTGAAATTTGAAGTGAAATCGAGGTCAAATAGGCCTCCGAAAGTCAAAAATACAAAAAAAGGTAGCGAGTCAATTTTCGGGAAGGTGACTTGATTTTGTATAAATATTTAAAAATAGTAAAAGGACTCTAAAAATTGCCATATTTTGGGGTTATTAATGAAATTTATATAGAATATTTTGGTGTAAAAAAATAAATTTTTCGGTGATGTCGACAGTTGTCGAATAGGACCAGTTCGATTGAATCGGACCAGTAATGGACTCCGATTGAGCCAAAATTTTGTGTGCTATCTATTTTTGACGTGATAAGAATTATGGAATCAAAATTGGAGTGATTTGGAGTGAGAAAAGAGGAGAAATCAAATTAGGCTTGAATTAGGTAGTTAATGGGCCTTAATTATTTAATTAAGCCCAAATGCCAACCCAAGCCCAATTTATCCATTAAGAAGGCCTATAAATAGTGTGAAATTTCTGGAACAAGCTAGCAAAATCAGCTTCCTCCTTATCTCCTCTCTTTGGCCGAAATTCTCCACCATTGTTGTTAAGTTTTTTCTTCTTCTCTCTCTCCATTTCACACAAAAATTAGCCTTCTTATAGTAATTTCTGCCTCCCTAGTTGAATTTTGTGACCTCCTCTCTTCAAAATAAGGAAGAAAATCAAAGAAAATTAAGAGAGAGAGTTTAGGGTTTCATTTGAGGTAAGTGAAACCAATGAGTTTAATTTCTTTCTAAGGTGCCTACTTATGTTTTTGGGTGCCTAGATTTCATTTATGATGTTATTTTTAGCATTTGAGGTTGAAAAACTAGAGTTCTAATGGGTTAAAGTTTCGGTTCTCTTAGGGAATCAAAGTGATTTGCAAGCTTCCAAGGCTAAAGGCAAGGAAAAGGAAGCTTAGGCATCTTAGAGCAAGAAAGGAAGGTTAGTGGCTAATGAATCTTAATATTTCCTTTGATTTTAGTCATTAAACCTTTATGTAACTTAATGAAAATATGATAAAAATAATGTTTAACTTAAAGTAATGGTAGATGAATGTTATGGGACTTGAAATAAGTTGTTTGAATGCTTAAAGGAAGTGTTAAGTGAGTATATGGTATAAACCTCATGTTGGCCGAATGAACTCCCTAAGAAAATTAAGGTTTATTTTGTGAATTTTGATGAAAATATGCTTTAAAATGATGGTAGAAATGAAATAATATGCTTACAAATTTTTATGGAATTTATTGAAATTAAATGAATATTTTAGAGATAAACTTTCAATTATGTATATAATGACAATATGAGTTTAGTATAAATTATGATGTAATTTAGTGAGGAAATGATGTATTATAAAGAATTATGACGTAGAAAATTGCAAAGTGTATAAAAAGTTCAAATAAAAATTCAAGCAAAATGAAAGGTATTGAAAGTATTGAAGAAATATGAAATTTTGAGTTGAAATAAGTGAAAAAGGTGAATTATGGTGAAATAATTCACAATTTGTGTAAAAGGGTTTGAAAAAGTAAATTGTCAAAGAAAATTAAGAAAAAAGAGAAATGAAAAGTATAAAAAGAAAAGAAAATAATGGCTTAAGTTAATGTTTTGGTGCCCTTAGAAAGAGTCTGGCAGTAAAAGTCTAGCTCAGGATATAATTGGCTAGCCATAGGGACATCTGTACCGCGGTGCAAGTCATGACGACTTGCTTTGCTGTGGTAGGATCGCTGATCACCATAGCATATGTCTGATTCTGATATCTGTTCTGTGAAAAAATGGTCTTTGAGATCATTTTTCAGTCTGTATGTGGCCCACGGGGCTCACGTCCCGAGTATGTAGTCTGAGAATTTTCTGTCGGTACTAACTAGAGGCATGAAAGTAATAATAAGTTAAAAGAAATGAAAAGAATGAAAAAAAGAAGTTAAAGTGGAAAAAGGGCCTAAATAAAAGAAAATAAAAGTTCAGGGGTAAAATGATAATTTTGCCAAAATGAAAAATTTATATGTAAATATAAGTAACAAAGGTATACTAAAGGTAAAATGGTAATTTAGTATCCCCACAGTGTCAAATATGAAATTTTTGTGATGTAAGGACAAAAATGTAATTTTACATGACATGAGTAAAAATAAGAAGAAATATATGAATTATAAGTAATAAGGTGAGTTAAAGTAAAAAAGAAATGAATATAATGGCAATTTGGTAAATATGGTAGTAAAAAAAGGGCAAAATTGGAAATGAACGAAAAATGAGGGACAAAAATGTAATTTTGCCCGAAAATAGTACAATAAAGCATAAATAATGAATAAAGAAAGAAATTATGTAATGAAAATGAAAATAAATGGCTATAATGACAAAATCGTAAATATTGAGGTAAAAAGGACATTTTTTGGAATTTAGTGAGATTTTAAGGACTAAATGGAAAATTGGTCAAAAGTTACGAAATAAAGAAGAAAAAGAGTAAACAATATGAAAAACAACTATTTCCGCTTAAAATTGATTTAAATATGTTCAATTGTGTTCATGTTTAGAATTTAATTTATTTGGTCAAATTATAATCGAGAAATAACCTTATAAGAGAAAGTATTAGGATTGTTAGTCACCACTGGGCATATTTGTGCTCAGCGCGTAGGTTTCTTTCTACGTGCAGGTATAGAAGAAGTGGAGCGATGATGCACGATGAATTGAAAAAAGAGAATTAGTGCTTTATGAAATTTTGGATGTTGGCATGTATATTATAGATGTTTTTGTATAAACAGCACAGATATAAATAAGATTATTTTATGGTTATGTAATAATTGATCATAAATGTGTTTTGTATAATTGTTTTGAGAAAGTTGCAAGGACATATATGTGTGATTTATGGTGTGAAGGAAAGGTGAATGAATGATTTGATGCTATAGAAGTATTGTGCCTCTGAGAGGCTGTGTGTATTGTCTGTTTTTCAGGTGGGCTAGTCAGTTTTCTAGCCGTCATATTGCCAAATTTTTATTAAATGAATAGTAACTTTAGACAGTTTCAGGTCGTCGACCAGAGGTTATTGCTTTAAGTGTGAGAAAAAAATGGTTACCGGTTTGTACACTATTCAATTAAGTCGGAGTGATAAGGGTGTTACAGGAAGGCAGCAAGATAAACCCAAACTCCATCACCTGGTGACTTGGGGCTCCTTTTGATGTTTTCTTATTCGTTATCTTTATGATAGTAGGAGTTTGAGCAGCTTCAGTGGTGGAAATAGGCACCACCTCGGGTGTAGCAGGTGGCTAATCAGTAGTGACTTTAGCAGCTTTCTACCTCTTGGCCTTTATTATCTCGATCGCACTAGGTCGATTCCCCCTCTTTATAGCTGTAAAAAAGAAAAAAATTAAAAAAAGGTATCAGTAACACTTAGCAAATAATTAGAAAGCTACCTTTTTTCTTTCAATGGGCAAACTCCATATCATAAAGACAGAGCAAGTTTTAGAGATTCCATTTATCCCGTGCAATTTTGCTCTATCGAGCCAAAATCAATTCTTCTTCATCCGATAACCATAGAACGTTGTCATTACGATTGACAAATTGACCCCATGTAGTGCAACGAAAGGTCCTCGTGCAAACTCTCCATAATAAAAAATCAATCCTTTCACTTCTTTAGAGAGTTCGAATTTCCACAAAATGGACCATAGCCCACCAAAGTCTGGATATAATTATGATCTTTCCCACATGTTTGAAGGCCAACCATATAAGTTGCTTGAAAGAGCTTTAGAGACAGATCGATGCCGTCCTCAATGGCCCAGATCTGTAAGGCCTATAAAATACGCCAAGTGTTGGGATAAAGTTGCCTAATGGTCATGTCATAGTAGTTCAACACCTCCATCTCGAATTGGTTTAAGGGAAGCCAAACCCTAGCTTCTAACTACGATTCATAAATTGAAATCTTTTGCTTGCCAGTAAATACGATGCTCACCCATTGTGATGAGCTCGGCTTGCTAACAACATATTAGTTAGAGGCCCCTAGTTGATCGGATAAGATGGAAAGCTCATCCTTTCTCACTTTAGAGCTAGTGCTTCCCACCCTAGAAAGACAATGGGGAGCTCTCTTTAATTTGGAAACATCAATGAATTACCCAAACTCGAAGCAGGAACCTATTGTGAGAGAGAAAGTGTAGTGAGAGAGTAGCATTGTGAGCCATACCTTATTTTTAAAGCTTCTCTTTGTTTATTTAGTTCCTAGGTGGCTTGAGCTTATATGACTAAGGTACTTGAGTATATGATCTCCCATATCTGCAGTTGGTAAGTTTAGGACATTTGATATGATAGCTTGTAGGATATGGTTCGCTTGATGTGACAAGCGGGATGGCGCAGATCAAACATTAAGTTTGATCAAACCATCAAAACACCTTTGTCAATACAAGTGGTTATCAAGCTTATGGGCTAATAAGCAATAATTGAATCTGAGTTTAAACTGAACCTGTGACTATTAAGCCGAGGCCAAGTGTGATAATATTAAGCATTATCAATTTTTAACAGTTCTTTTAGTTTGTTTAAATAGTGGTGAATGATCAAAATATAATGAATTTAAATATCATAATTAATTATTTGGCAAATATGTAAAATTTATGAATTGTTTTATAAACAACCAGAATTTAAAAATAATTTAACTATGTTATGTAAAAATAAATTTCCACATGCACGACATGTGAAAAAAAGGCTAGTGATTGAAAAAAAAGGCATCCACTTAACCTCAATTTTTATCTAATTTTAGTTTATTCTAATTTTAGCAGTTATTATTTTTTATTGATAAATTTTAAGATTTACATCTTTTAGTAAATTCTTTTTTTGTATAGCAACATAATTTTTTTTTATTTTTAGTGCGGTATCCTAAGCTGGCTCGTACTAATAGATTCACGTTCTTTCCTTAGCCTACTTTCTGCTTCATTATCCTCAGTAGGCATCGGAAGCTATTTATTCTTTTTGATTGAATGCAAGAGCTTGTCTTGCAACTTTCTACCAAAGCTTTTCAATAAAGCTTTGAGGTTTTTAACAGTGATGGGAGTATAGTAATTAAGTTGGTTAACAACATTGCAGAGCTCATCATCATAAAAAACAAGCAAGAGTTCCTAAGGAGTTTTGTTAGTTTCAGCGTGAGATCTTTCTTTTCTGCTTTCCTCTTTCCTACCAGATTTATCATTTTATCCTTATGATTTTTCCATCTTCACCTCTAAGTGAAAATACCAAATGATAAATACCAGATTGATAAAACTTAAAAGAGAGAAAGTTGGAGGTGAAAATCAACTAGGCTGATAAAAGAATGTGGCATGGTGACTTACAAAACAAACGACGACTACCCTTGGTGTGTAGGGGATTAGCACTTTGATGCTTAATTTAGAAAGGATTTTGAGAGAGAAAGTGTAGTGAGATAGTAGCATTATGAGCAATACCTTGTTTTCGAAGCTTCTCTCTGTTTATTTAGTTCCTAGGTGGTCTAAGCCTATATGCCTAGGATACTTGAGTATATGATCTCCCATATCTGTAGTTGGTAAGTTTAGGACATTTGATGTGATAACTTATGGGGTATGGTTGGCTTGATGTGATAAGCGGGATGGCGTGGATAGATCGGACATTAAGTCTGATCGAACCATCAAAACACCTTTGTCAATACAAGTGGTTATCATACTTATAGGCTAATAAGCAATAATTGAATTCGAGTCTAAACTGAACTTGTAACTATTGAACCGAGGCCAAGTATGATAATATTAAGTATTATCAGTTTGTAACAGTTCTTTTAGTTTGTTTAAATAGTGGTGAATGATAAAAATATAATAAATTTAAATATCATAATTAATTATTTGGCAAATATGTAAAATTTTTGATAAATTTTAAGATTTACATCTTTTAGTAAATTCTCTTTTTTTACTGCAATATAATTTTTTTTTATTTTTAGTGCAGTATACTAAGCAAATTCGTACTGACGGAAGACATTTTTAAATTATACTATATTCAAATTAATCTCTTACTCGATATACTGTCAGATATAATTGCGAAAATCTATTCCAAAGAAATTTGTCGCATCTACAATAACTCGAATCCAAAATAACTTTCTTAAATGATTAGAGTTCGTTACACTCAGATCAACTTATGCTGGTATTGCAACATAAATTTTAGTTAGTAGTATAATTACTATTGTCAATTTTACATAAAAAATAAGCATATTGATGATAATTCACTTTTTTGATTAAAATAAATATTTTATGGAGCGATACAAATTTAAAAGATTGCAAGTTTAAGAATTCTTGTTAAATCAGATGAAAGTAGATGATAGTCCTGTCGTAAACTTTTGTTGTGCAAGTTTTCTGCATTTTATTTACAAATTTCATGTATTTGAATGTAGTTTATGCTTATGTAATTAGAATTATAGAGGTGAAATTCCATCTATATATATATATATATATATATATATATATGTTCTACAACAGGTAGTTATGAGTGCTCACGGGGTATTATATTATAAAAAGTTGATTTAAAATCCAGCCCAGAGCTCTTTTTTCAAAATTTTTTGAAAGCGTCACGGCGCTAAGATACGAATATAACCTAACAGTCAATTAAAATCCTCCACGTGGCAATCTTCTCTTTCTTTCACTTACGTGGGATCTTCTTAGGCGTCATTGAGAATCTCCCTTCCCGAATCCCACCGTCTGTTCACCATTTCCTGACATTTCCGCTTTTGATACGTTGTTGTTTGACCAGAACCATCTTCTCCGATCCCGGCGCAGCACGTCCCTGTGCTCGGCTCTGCAGATTTTTTTATTCAGAAAGATAAATGATTCTGTTATATTATAGCTTTTGAAGAAAGAAAAGGGAAAAAAAATAAAATTCTTTATAACTTTTCTTTTTTTCCTTGGTTTAAAGTCAATTTTCCGGGTTTGGAATCTTGGAATCATCGGAGTTTTATATAGGAAGAGATTCAGAATTTAAATGTGCTTTTCGATTTTTAGTATGAAAGACACGATAATTAAAATTCTGGATTCTCAATTCTAGCGATGAGCGATCAAGTTACTTAGGTTTCACTCTGATCTCGCAGGAAGCAAAGATTTCTCATCTGAGCTCCGCTTCTGCGAGATTGTTTTGCCTTTTGTTAATTTTTTTTTTTATTAAAGTCATTTCATAGTGTAATCTCCGGAGGAAGGAGGCGAAAATGTCGAAGGTGATATACGAAGGATGGATGGTGAGGTATGGGCGGAGAAGATCGGGCGGTCGTTTATTCACATGAGGTATTTTGTTCTTGAATCCAGGCTTCTTGCTTATTACAAGAGGAAACCGCAAGATAATCAGGTATTTGTGTGAAGTATCTAACTCCGGGATTTGATTTGCAAGGAATTTTATTGTGCTATGTTTTACTTCATTTCATAGGCTTCGAAATTTTTTTTTTTACTGGAATTATTGGTGTTGAAAGTGTTTATGATTGTTAATTAGGTTCCAATCAAAACCATGCTGATTGATGGCAATTGTAGAGTGGAGGATAGAGGCTTGAAGACCAACCATGGACATGTGAGTTCTCAATTTTTTTTTTTTTAATCTTCTTTTAACCATATGAAATTTTCTTACTTTTATTTTGAGTTTTATTGTGGGGGAATAAGGAATACTGGAACTACATGAAATTTTTAATTTGTTTTGTGATGATAATGATGTCTGTTAATATAGTGATAGTCATATAGGTTTCAAATTTACAGTTATACTTTCGTATTGGAGCTTCCTGCTGTGACAATCGGCAAAGCTCTCATAATCTCTTATTTCCAAATTAATAAGAAGCTTTTTTTTCTCAGAATGTTTTGTGGGAAAGATGATGCCTTTGCTGTTTGAAAGTTTTATTGGACATTGTGCTTAGTTTCACTCTTACAAAGTTGGCTGGGGGGAAATGGTGGATCAGTCTTTTCTTTGACGAGACTAGTAGGAAATTTGAGTTATTGAAAAGTCTAGTTGAACGGTTCTCTTTTTCGATCCTGGTAAGGCTGATACAAGGCATTATCATCTTTTAGCTGCTTCTCCCTGTTGTGAATTCCATTTTTCATCAACACTGACATAGACAAAGTCCGGTTGGTTTGAGAAAAGAAACAAGGTAACCCAATACCTAGATCTAAGCAAATATTACACAGATGCACTTACCTCATTTTTCATTTCATGCACATTCATGAATTTAATCAGTAGTACTTTGAAGAGGGATTTCTTTGATATTAGTAGATCATAAGTGGCAACATTGGACCTAATTGTGTTCAATATTAGGCGCAAGACATATTGATTGGTATGTATAACAAATTGGGGGTGGGGATTGCTATCTATTCCTTATATGAGCATTGATATGTTAACATAAATCTAGTTTCATCAAACATAGCCTTGGTTGTTGCTGAACCATTTTCTAGGCATAACTTTTTTCCTGCCTATATGATAGCCACTTCTTGCTCAATGTTGTGACTTACCTTGAGTGAAAAATGGAGGTAATTGCTTCAAGATCTTATTAGCAGCTAGGTGATGTAGAATCTTATCCCATTGCTTTCTCGGCGAACCTTGCCACCATAAGCTCACTCCCAAGCCTACCTAGTTGATGACTAAGAAGCCTGCTTCCATTGGCCATTTTTAGTCCTAACTAGATATTTTGGCCAAGTGAGAATCCTTGAGAATTTTCTTGACTGGCTAGAAGTTTAGCTACACTGGTAAACGGTGATTTTTTTCCCCTGATAATGGCATGCAGTAGTATGATCCAAGTGAAACATCATGTTAACTTAGTTTTTTTATTATTATTATTCATATCTTGCAGATGGTGTATGTCCTGTCGGTATACAACAAGAAAGAAAAGAGTCATAGGATCGCGGTGAGCAGTCTCTGCTTTTATTTCATGGATGGTGAATGAGGTTACTTTCTCTTTTTTCTCAGCCTCCCCTTTTCATTGTCTTTTGATTTTTTTTTCTTTTCCTGGCTCTCCTTAGCTTTGCAAATCTTTTTCTTAGAGAATTTTCATCAAGGATTTGGTATTTGTTACCTTTGAATTATTTCATTTGTTTGAGTATTGTTCTTTCATATTGGCAATGGTACTTTCAGAAGATTTTAGTTTATCCTTTTTTGGCATGATGGCACTAGTTTTGCTGCCTTAGTAATGTATGAAACAGAAGAACTGTCATTTTTGTTCTATTTAATGGCTTGTTTCTTGTACTTCGTTGGTCAGTTGCATTTTGTGGCATCTGTTTGTTTTTCCTTTATTTTTGTTTTTTTATTTTTTAATCTTTTTGAGATGGTTTCTTTTTTCCAGATGGCAGCATTTAACATTCAGGAGGCACTGTTCTGGAAGGAAAAAATTGAGCTAGTAATTGATCAGGTTTGTGTTCTTCACACTGTGACATCTCATACTTTGCTTCTCCCTTCCTATCTTTTCACTTATTTTAGTTAAAAGTTGTGTTAACATATGTGCTCTATATTTTCCTCTTGGAGGGGTTGTTCCAATGTTTTATCATTTGTATTAATTGTCATTCTCTTCAGTGTTTAGGAGCTGGGAGAAAAAATTTTCCTCCTTTTCTATTTTACGTTTCTTTCTCATGTTGTTTAATATATCATTTTATCAACCACTGCTCTCCAAATAAATAGAAAAAGGAGCATGGATAAGGGAGTGGATGCCTGAACCTTTTATTTTCTTTTAGTTTGTTTGTTTTCTTCCATTCTTTAAGTATGGTTTTATCTTGCATTGTGTAATGTATATAAATTTATTTGCTTGGTAATGTGTGCAGCATCAAGAGTCTCAAGTTGTAAATGGTAACAAATATATCTCATTTGAATATAAATCTGGGATGGATAATGGGAGGACTGCTTCGTCATCAGACCATGAAAGTCAGTGAGTGTCTGTTCTACCATATTCTATCATTTTGGAAATTTTCAGCTTTCAAATATGTACTGTATTTTATCTTTTGCAATGTTTAAGTTCTCACTATGCTTTAGGCTGGAAATTTGTATTGGTCTGAGAATTACTAATTGTTTACATCTATTATTTGAACTCCTATTAGAGCTAGGACTGTTTCAATTATTGCGGAAGCCTTTGATGACTTTCACACATAACTCTTCTAACTTCTGAACATTTTCAGATTCAGTGCACAGGAGGATGAAGATGATGCTAATTCAAATTTGTTGCGGAGAACAACCATAGGAAATGGTTATTATTAATTTTTTTTAATAATTTTTTGTAGACAGAAAGTTTTTATGCAATGCCATTCCAGTTCTCATTCTCTCATTATTTGGCAGGTCCTCCTGAATCAATATTGGACTGGACACGTGAATTGGGTTCTGAATTGTCATACCAGAACACCAATAATCAAGCATTTTCCAGAAAGCATTGGCGTCTCCTTCAGTGCCAAAATGGTGATATATTCTTCATAACTTTTTATAAAGCTTAATAGTTATCTACACGAGTGACATACAAGGATGGAAACTGAGAAATTGTAGGGAAGAAAGTAACTATTGTTTATATGCTAGTGGCCATGCAAATCACAGTGATTATAACTATTCTTTTTTGGTTGTTTTGGCAGGACTCCACATTTTTGAGGAGCTTGTTGAAGTTGATTACCTTGTATTGAACTTCTTGAATCTTTCAATTCATCTGCATGATTCGTTTTGCTAGGTACTAGTGTACAGTTATTTATTATCTTGTTACTGCAGCCAAGGAGCTGTAGCAGAGCAATGAAGGCGGTGGACGTTGTTGAGGCTACATGCGAATAAATATTTGAACTAGTTATGAGCATGGATGGAACACGGTTTGAGTAGGTGTTTTCTCTTTTCAACTTAAAATTTTATGGCATGGTTGGCGCTAAAATGTCTTCATATCCCTAAGAATGTTGTGCAGGGTGGCTTGAGTAGGTGTTTTTTCTTTTCGACTCAAAATTTTATCCCTTCACTACACATCCTGGCTGCACATCTCTCTGAATTATTTTATCTCATATCAGAATTTTTCTTTAAAAGATCCATGTCTGTTTTATCTAAAACTACTTTGGGTCGCCATTTATCAACTGTAGTGATCTGAAATTTCAGGTAATGAGCCAATAATTGAAATCCCTTCTTTTCAAGTAAATCTAGTCTTTGGAACTCCTCTGGGCAGAATCCAACCTGAAACAATTATCATAGTTTAACTAACATTTTATTGCTTGATTATGGTACCTATTAGTTTATTGGCTGCTGACCATTTATATCCAGTGGCGTTATTCCATCCTCATAATGTTTCTTTAGGTTTGCTAATGCTATAGAGTTATGCATTATTGGTAAAACATATATTTGCCTTAATTGGATCTCAATATCTTTTTTTATTGGCATTTTGTACTGGATGCATGCATTTAAGGAGTTCTTGCTGTGTTACATGTATTCCTTGTGCAGGTGGGATTGCAGTTTCCATTATGGGAGTTAAGTTGAAGAGGTAGATGGCCATACAGCAATACTCTATCATAGACTTCAGCTTGATTGGTTTCCAATGTGATTCTCTCTCAATTGAAACACTTCTTTCTGTAGTTTGTCTAGATCAGATGAATGCTGCTGATATTGAAATATTACCAATATCATTTTTGCCACAGAAGTTCTTTATAAGTATGGTAGCTGGACTGATAATATACATTTATCTTATGCTCCTCCAATCTATAAATTCAATTTGCTGTGCATTTCTGGTCTAATTAATTCTTTGGTAGTTGTTGCCACTGCCTCGGATAAAGAAAAGATAAAGAGAGTAGGGAGAGGAAAGGAGTGAGTGGTGGAGTTATTCTTTGTTTTAATTATCCTATAATGGAATTTGCATCTTGACCTCAAGGATATAGACAATTCTGGGCTGGGTTATGGAGTGAGAAACAGAAACTCCTAAAACTTAAATTTTCAGGGTATCCAAAAGGCACCTGGATGTAGTTATATTCCACATAATATAGTGTTGTCAACTTCTGTTAATGTTTTCCTACTATACTTTCTCAAGCATAATAATCTCTAATATAATTGTAGACCTAAAGTAATCCGTATCCACTATGACAACCTTTTTTTTTTGCAGGTTCCACTATGAAAACTAAAAACATAAAAAGCTATCATTTAAGATGTTATATCAAAATTTTAAAGATTTTTATTCTTAATTTCCTAATAGAATTTCTATATTAAAAAAAACATCAATTTATTCTTAATTTCTTCAATAGAATTCTAATGATAATTATCTGATAAGAAACACAAAATAATGACTTGGTTGGTAGAAATTATATGTTCATCACCTTGGTATTTCAAAATATAGTGAAAATTTAATCTAGGGCTACATAGCAATCCCTATGTAATTTATATTCTAACGCCAAGAACTTAGATTGTTACAGCTGCGTGTATGTTTCTAACGGACGATGAAGTCATTATCCATTCCTTGTGAGGCACTTTTTTAAAAAACTGTTATTTATTCAAATTTCACGAAGCTTGCTCCTTTTTCTAGTTGCACAAATCATAAGCTTCCAACATGATTTACTCTGTTTCTGTCATTATTTTGGTTGGTGTTGTATTACCATCATCCGCATATCAATTGGGTGCAGGTTTGTGTGGCCTCGTGACCTTTGTTATGTGCGCTATTGGCGACGAAATGATGATGGAAGCTATGGTAAATTCCTTTTAAAACAAATGTTATTTTGATATTTTACTTGTTTGAAGCTTTAGAATTATTCATGTTATTGTGCAGTTGTGTTATTTCGCTCTAGGGAGCATGAGAACTGTGGGCCACAACCAGGTTGCGTGCGAGCTCATGTTGAGAGTAAGTTTCATATTGATATATTTATTTGTTGAACTTATAGGATGAGCAGTAGAGATTCAGTTTTTCTGCATTCTTATTTCTTAAGGTGGAGGATTCAACATTTCCCCTCTAAAACCCCGGAATGGGAGACCTAGAGCACAGGTGCAACATCTTATGCAGATTGATTTGAAAGGATGGGGTGTGGGCTATATTTCATCATTTCAGCAACATTGTCTTCTTCAGATGTTAAATAGTGTCGCCGGTAAGTTACATTTTCAATAAATATGTTTGACTAAAATTAGTAGTGTTGGATATCTTTGATACTGTTGTTTGCTGTCATATGTAGATATGATATATCTTGTTATGCACATCTTGCTTTCCTTCACTTTTGTTAGGAAGGTGAGAAATGTGTGTGTGTGTGTTGTGGTGGTTCCAGTTTTTCTACCTTTTTATACTTAATTGCTCTTTTACTTGTTCTACTGAAGTATTACTTTGATGTAGATAAATTTATAAAGTTTCATTTCATGTTACTTCTTCTTAACAATACCAAGATGTTGGGCAGATTTGCCAAGGTTAAAATGCCACTGAGCTCTCTCTCTCTCCTTTTTTCTCCCGAAAGTAACTTGTTCTGTTTGTTACATTGTTAAAAGAACTGATAGAGACGGGCAATATTTCGAGAAAATCTTAATGAGAAAAATGTTGGAGTACAATCCAAGTCCCACATCCCACATTGAAAAATTAAGGGAGAAACACCTGGTATTTAAGTGTGTCCACCTAACTCAATTAGTATGAGGCCTTTTGGGAGGAGCCCAAAAACAAATCCGTGCGGGCTTGGCTCAAAGCGGACAATATCATACTAATGTGGAGTTGAGGGGATGTTTGGCTGACCCAACAAGTGGTATCAGAGCCAAGGTTCTGTCTTAGTATGCTCTGTGGTTGCAGCATAGACTGATCTTCCACATCGAAAAATATTTTTCCTATAGTTACTGTTCACGTATACAGGCACTGTTCACCGTCGAATGTTTTTTTTTGAAATGGAGGCAAAAATGAGCAGAATGATTTATCTAAATGGATCAAATTACCACATTTGGAGTAAAAAGATGAAAGATCTTCTAGTTGTGACGAAGATGCATTTGCCAGTATGTACCACAGTTAAACCCGAAGGTAAAACTGATGAGGAGTGGGAGTTTGACCATGAGCAGGTGTGCAGTTTTATCCGACAATTTGTCGAAGATAATGTGTACAATCACATTTGCAATGAGACACATGCACGAACTCTTTGGAGTAAGCTGGAGACGTTGTATTCTTCAAAGACGGGAAATAATAAATTATTTTACTTGACCAAGTTGGTCCAAGTAAGATATAAAAAAGGAACTTCCTTGCCAGACCACTTAAATGAGATGGAAGGGATCCTGGACCAGCTAAGCAGAATGGGAGTAAAACTGGATGATGAAGTATTTGCATTGTTGGTGTTAGCCTCTCTGCCACAGTCTTGGGAGACTTTGAAGATCTCCATCACCAACACTGCACCTAATGGTGTAGTCAACATGGAGATTGTAAAAAGCAGTATCCTGAATGAAGAGATGAGAAGGAGATCACAAGCCTCATCTTCTTCATCACAATCAGATGTTCTAGTTGCAGAATCTAGAGGAAGGAGAGTCTAGGGAACAAAACTCTAGAGGCAAGAGCAGAGGGAAGTCAAACAAATATGCCAATGTAGAATGCCATCACTGTAAGAAGAAATGCCACATTAAAAAGTTTTGCAGAAGGTTCAAAAAGGACAAGAGAATCGAAGCAAAGTTGTGAAGAAAGACGACAGCAGTGATGATGAGCAAACTAATATCATAGACGAATTTAATATCGTTTATGATGAAGATATTATTAATCTTGCATCTCAGGAGTCCATTTGGGTGCTTGATAGTGGTGCTACCATTCATGCTACATCCCGTAAAGAATTCTTCTCATCATACACACCTAGAGATTTTGGTGGTGTTAGAATAGGAAATGCAGGCCTGTCAAATGTTGTTGGCAGAGGAGATATTTGCTTAGAAACAAAGAATGGTACCAGATTAATTTTGAAGGATGTCAGGCATATTCTAGATATACGCCTGAATTTAATCTCTGTACGCAAACTTGGAAGTGAAGGATATTGCAGCTCCTTTATTTATGATAAATGGAAACTTACAAAAGGCTCCTTAGTAGTGGCTAAAGGTGAAAATCATGCAACACTATATGTGATGGAAGCAAAGCTCTCCACTGATACAGTAGTTGCAATGGAGAAAGTGCAATTGAACGGTGGCATCGGAGACTTGGCCACATGGGTGAAAAAGCAATGAAAAGCCTAGCTAAGAAGTAAATGTTGCCCGGTATGGATGAAGTACACCTAGACAAATGTGATGATTGTCTGGTTGGAAAGCAAAACAGAGTTGCTTTTAAAAGTTTTCCTTCTTCCAGAATGAAGAATGTGTTAGATCTGATTCACTCAGATTTGTGTGGACCAATGTCAAAGTCACTTGGTGGTGCTCAGTATTTTGTGACTTTCATTGATGATCATTCAAGGAAGACGTGGGTATATCTTCTGAAGACGAAATATCAGGTTCTAGATATTTCATGCCTCAGTTGAGAGACAAACTAGAAAGAAGTTGAAATGCATCCGAACAGATAATGGTGGAGAATACACTGGACCATTTCATGTTTATTGTAAAGAGCATGATATTCGGCATCAAATGACACCTCCAAAGACACCGCAGTTGAATGGCTTAGCTGAGAGGATGAACAGAACTTTGATGGAAAGAGTCAGATGTCTACTCTCACATGCAAAGTTGCCTAAAAGTTTTTGGGGTGAAGCTATACTCACAGTTGCACGTGTGTTGAATCTTTCACCCTGCACTCCTCTCAAGATGGATGTTCCAGAAAGAGTATGGTAAGGAAAAGATGTTTCCTATGATCATCTGCGGGTATTTGGCTGTAAAGCATTTGTTCATATACCCAAGGATGAGAGGTCTAAACTTGATGCTAAGACAAGACAGTGTATTTTCATTGGCTATGGTCAAAATCAATTTGGCTATAGATTTTATGATCCTATGGAGAAAAAACTTGTCAGAAGTCATGATGCTGTATTTGTTGAAGATAAAACCATTGAAGATATTGTTAAAACAAAGAAGGATGTTCCTGATTTCAATGGTGACTGTGAAATTGATTCCTTCAAAGGTAGTGCCGAGACAAAATGAAGATGAAGTAGAAAATCGCCAGCCAAACATGGCTGATGATGAAGCTCCCGCCCAAAGTCAATCAGATGATGCATCAGATGATGATGATCAACCATATATAAGGAGATCTACTGGAATGAGACAACCTTCTACTAGATACTCAAGTAGTCAGTATGTGTTACTCACTGACGGGGGAGAATCTGAAGACTTTAAAGAAGCTATGATTGATGATCACAAGCAGAAATGGGTTGAAGCCATGCAAGATGAGATGAAGTCCTTGTATGAGAACAACACTTTTGAACTGGTGAAGTTGCCAAAAGGCAAGAGAGCTTTGAAAAACAAGTGCGTGTTCAGGATCAAGCATGAAGAATATAATCCTGACCCAAGATTCAAAGATAGACTGGTTGTGAAGGGATTCAACCAAAGAAAAGGCGTTGATTTTGATGAAATTTTTTCACCGGTAGTGAAAATGACATCCATTCGCACAGTGCTTGGTTTAGCTGCGAGTCTAAACTTGGAAATCGAGCAATTGGATGTTAAAACAGCCTTCCTGCATGGAAATTTGGAAGAGGAAATATACATGGAACAGCTAGAGCGTTTTGAAGTAAAAGGAAAGGAGAATTATGTATGCAAATTGAAGAAAAGTCTTTATGGCTTAAAACAGGCACCGAGACAATGGTATAAGAAGTTCGAGTCGGTTATGGGGGAGCAAGGCTACAAGAAGACTACTTCAGATCATTGTGTTTTTGTACAAAAATTCTCTGATGATGATTTCATTATTCTGTTGCTCTATATTGATGACATGTTGATTGTTGGCCAGAATGTTTCAAGAATTAACAACTTGAAAAAACGATTAAGTCTTTTGCTATGAAAGACTTGGGGCCAGCAAAGCAGATTCTTGGCATGAATATCATCAGAGACAGAGATGCCAAGAAATTATGGTTGTCACAGGAGAGGTACATTGAAAAAGTACTTCAAAGATTTAATATGGAGAAAGTTAAAGCGGTTAGTTGTCCTCTTGCTAATCACTTTAAGCTAAGTTTTAAACATAGTCCTTCTACAGACAGAGAAGGAAGAGATGGAAAAAGTTTCGTATGCTTCAGCGGTTGGAAGTTTGATGTATGCCATGGCATGTACACGAACGGACATTTCTCATGCTGTTGGTGTTGTGAGCAGATTTCTTTCAAATCCCGGAAAGGAACACTGGGCTGCAGTGAAATGGATTTTCTGGTATCTTTGAGGTACTTCCAAAATATGCTTATGTTTTGGAACTATAAATCATGTGTTAGTTGATTACACAGATGCAGACATGGCCGGTGATGTTGACTCGAGAAAGTCTACTTCAGGTTATTTAATTACCTTTATAGAAGGAGCAGTGTCATGGCAATCTAAACTACAAAAATGTGTTGCTCTATCCACAACTGAAGCTGAATTTATTGCTACAACTGAAGCTTGCAAGGAGCTCTTGTGGATGAAAAAGTTCTTAGAAGAACTTGGTTTTCAGTAGGACAAATATCAACTGTTTTGTGACAGTCAAAGTGCTATTCATCTTGGGAAGAATTCCTCCTTTCATTCAAGATCAAAACATATTGATGTAAGATATCATTGGATCAGAGATGTGTTGAAGAAGAAGCTACTACAGCTTGAGAAGATCCATACGGAAGAAAATGGATAAGACATGTTGACAAAGATTTTACCAAGACAGAATTTTGAGTATTGTCGACTCGCTGCAGGATTAGTGGAACCCCCCATGTGATCTGGAGGGGGAGATTTGTTAGTAGTGAAATCCTTCCACATGGTGGAATTCACACACTTTAGTTAGATGGAATTCACATACTTTAGTTAGGTTTTGAATGAAGAAAAAAATGGGATTAGGTAAAGAAACATAAAACATGTTTGTTGAAAAAATGAAAAAGAAGTTTGAATGTAATCTTTGAAATTCAAAGATTAGGATGCAAAAATGCCTATAAATAGGCATGGTTATTTTGCATTCAAGATATAGATGTATAAGATCTAATTTTTGAAAGAAAAAAGATTAAGAGTAAAAGAGTGAGAAGTATTTTAGAAAAATATTTGGGCACAACGGATAAATAAAATAAATAAGCAGAGCAAAATAATGACACCAGCAATTTAACGTGGTTCACCCAAAACGTTTGAGCTACGTCCACGGGACAAACTCCGAAAATATTTCTTCTACTAATAAAATTAATGGGTACAAGAGAGAGGTAATACAACAATTTGAGATAAACCCAAAATAGTAACACACAAGTGTTTCCCAAATTCACTATTTTGTTACTCCCCTTTTAAAAAAATATCCCAAATATTTTTCTAAAATACTTCTCTCTCTTACTCTTAATCTTTTTTCTCTCGAAGATTAGATCTTATACATCTATATCTTGAATGCAAAATAACCATGCCTATTTATAGGCATTTTTGCATCCTAATCTTTGAATTTCAAAGATTACATTCAAACTTCTTTTTCATTTTTTCAACAAACATGTTTTATGTTTCTTTACCTAACCTCATTTTTTTCTTCATTCAAAACCTAACAAAACCTAACTAATGTGAATTTCACCTAACTAAAGTGTGTGAATTCCACCATGTGGAGGGATTCCACTACTAACAAATCTCCTCCTCCCCGATCACATGGGGGTTTCACTAATCCTGCAGCGAGTCGACAATACTCAAAATTCTGTCTTGGTAAAATCTGTCAACATGTCTTATCCATTTTCTTCCGTATGGATCTTTTCAAGCTGTAGTAGCTTCTTCTCCAACACATCTCTGATCCAATGATATCTTACATCAATATGTTTTGATCTTGAATGGAAGGAGGAATTCTTCCCAAGATGAATAGCACTTTGACTGTCACAAAACAGTTGATATTTGTCCTGCTGAAAACCAAGTTCTTCTAAGAACTTTTTCATCCACAAGAGCTCCTTGCAAGCTTCAGTTGTAGCAATAAATTCAGCTTCAGTTGTGGATAGAGCAACACATTTTTGTAGCTTAGATTGCCATGACACGGCTCCTTCTGCAAAGGTAATTAAATAACCTGAAGTAGACTTTCTCAAGTCAATATTACCGGCCATGTCTGCATCTGTGTAACCAACACATGATTTGTAGTTCCAAAACATAAGCATATTTTGGAAGTACCTCGAAGATATCGAAAAATCCATTTCACTGCAGCCCAGTGTTCCTTTCTAGGATTTGAAAGAAATCTGCTCACAACACCAACAGCATGAGAAATGTCCGGTCGTGTACATACCATGGCATACATCAAACTTCCAACCGCTGAAGCATACGAAACTTTTTCCATCTCTTCCTTCTCTTTGTCTGTAGAAGGACTATGTTTAGAACTTAGCTTAAAGTGATTAGCAAGAGGACAACTAACCGCTTTAGCTTTCTCCATATTAAATCTTTGAAGTACTTTTTCAATGTACCTCTCCTGTGACAACCATAATTTCTTGGCATCTCTGTCTCTGATGATATTCATGCCAAGAATCTGCTTTGTTGGCCCCAAGTCTTTCATAGCAAAAGACTTAATCGCTTTTTCAAGTTAATTCTTGAAACATTCTGGCCAACAATCAACATGTCATCAACATAGAGCAACAGAATAATGAAATCATCATCAGAGAATTTTTGTACAAAAACACAATGATCTGAAGTAGTCTTCTTGTAGCCTTGCTCCCCCATAACCGACTCGAACTTCTTATACCATTGTCTTGGTGCCTGTTTTAAGCCATAAAGACTTTTCTTCAATTTGCACACATAATTCTCCTTTCCTTTTACTTCAAAACCCTCTGGCTGTTCCATGTATATTTCCTCTTCCAAATTTTCATGCAGGAAGGCTGTTTTAACATCCAATTGCTCGATTTTCAAGTTTAGACTTGCAGCTAAATCAAGCACTGTGCGAATGGATGTCATTTTCACAACTGGTGAAAAAATTTCATCAAAATCAACGCCTTTTCTTTGGTTGAATCCCTTCACAATCAGTCTAGCTTTGAATCTTGGGTCAGGATTATATTCTTCATGCTTGATCCTGAACACCCACTTGTTTTTCAAAGTTCTATTGCCTTTTGGCAACTTCACCAGTTCAAAAGTGTTGTTCTCATACAAGGATTTCATCTCATCTTGCATGGCTTCAACCCATTTCTGCTTGTGATCATCAATCATAGCTTCTTTAAAGTCTTCAGGTTCTCCCCCGTCAGTGAGTAACACATACTGACTACTTGAGTATCTAGTAGAAGGTTGTCTCATTCTAGTAGATCTCCTTATTTGTGGTTGATCATCATCATCTGATTGACTTTGGACGGGAGCTTCATCATCAGCCATGTTTGGCTGGCAATTTTCAACTTCATCTTCATTTTGTCTCGGCACTACCTTTGAAGGAATCAATTTCACAAAGTCACCATTGGAATCAGGAACATCCTTCTTTGTTTTAACAATATCTTCAATGGTTTTATCTTCAACAAATACAGCATCACAACTTCTGACAAGTTTTTTCTCCATAGGATCATAAAATCTATAGCCAAATTGATCTTGACCATAGCCAATGAAAATACACTGTCTTGTCTTAGCATCAAGTTTAGACCTCTCATCCTTGGGTATATGAACAAATGCTTTACAGCCAAATACCCGCAGATGATCATAGGAAACGTCTTTTCCTGACCATACTCTTTCTGGAACATCCATCTTGAGAGGAGTGCAGGGTGAAAGATTCAACACACGTGCAACTGTGAGTATAGCTTCACCCCAAAAACTTTTAGGCAACTTTGCATGTGAGAGTAGACATCTGACTCTTTCCGTCAAAGTTCTGTTCATCCTCTCAGCTAAGCCATTCAACTGCGGTGTCTTTGGAGGTGTCATTTGATGCCGAATACCATGCTCTTTACAATAAACATGAAATGGTCCAGTGTATTCTCCACCATTATCTGTTCGGATGCATTTCAACTTCTTTCCAGTTTGTCTCTCAACTGAGGCATGAAATTCTTTGAAGACATCTAGAACCTGATATTTCGTCTTCAGAAGATATACCCACGTCTTCCTTGAATGATCATCAATGAAAGTCACAAAATACTGAGCACCACCAGGTGACTTTGACATTGGTCCACACAAATCTGAGTGAATCAGATCTAACACATTCTTCATTCTGGAAGAAGGGGAACTTTTAAAAGCAACTCTGTTTTGCTTTCCAACTAGACAATCATCACATTTGTCTAGGTGTACTTCATCCATACCGGGCAACATTTTCTTCTTAGCTAGGCTTTTCATTGCTTTTTCTCCCATGTGGCCAAGTCTCCGATGCCACCGTTCAATTGCACTATCTTTCTCCATTGCAGCTACTGTATCAGTGGAGAGCTTTGCTTCCATCACATATAGTGTTGCATGATTTTCACCTTTAGCCACTACTAAGGAGCCTTTTGTAAGTTTTCATTTATCATAAATAAAGGAGCTGCAATATCCTTCACTTCCAAGTTTGCGTACAGAGATTAAATTCAGGCGTATATCCAGAATATGCCTGACATCCTTAAAAATTAGTCTGGTACCATTCTCTGTTTCTAAGCAAACATCTCCTCTGCCAACGACATTTGACAGGCCTGCATTTTCCATTCTAATAACACCAAAATCTCCAGGTGTGTATGATGAGAAGAATTCTTTACGGGATGTAGCATGAATGGTAGCACCACTATCAAGCACCCAACTGGACTCCTGAGATGCAAGATTAATAATATCTTCATCATAAACGATATTAAATTCGTCTATGATATTATTTTGCTCATCATCACTGCTGTCGTCTTTCTTCACAACTTTGCTTCGATTCTCTTGTTCCTTTTTGAACCTTCTGCAAAACTTTTTAATGTGGCCTTTCTTATTACAGTGATGGCATTCTACATTGGCGTATTTGTTTGACTTTCCTCTGCTCTTGCCTCTAGAGTTTTGTTCCCTAGACTGTCTCCTTCCTCTAGATTCTGCAACTAGAACATCTGATTGTGATGAAGAAGATGAGGCTTGTGATCTCCTTCTCATCTCTTCATTCAGGATACTGCTTTTTACAATCTCCATGTTGACTACACCATTAGGTGCAGTGTTGGTGATGGAGATCTTCAAAGTCTCCCAAGACTGTGGCAGAGAGGCTAACACCAACAATGCAAATACTTCATCATCCAGTTTTACTCCCATTCTGCTTAGCTGGTCCTGGATTCCTTCCATCTCATTTAAGTGGTCTGGCAAGGAAGTTCCTTCTTTATATCTTACTTGGACCAACTTGGTCAAGTAAAATAATTTATTATTTTCCGTCTTTGAAGAATACAACGTCTCCAGCTTACTCCAAAGAGTTCGTGCATGTGTCTCATTGCAAATGTGATTGTACACATTATCTTCGACAAATTGTCGGATAAAACTGCACACCTGCTCATGGTCAAACTCTCACTCCTCATCAGTTTTACCTTCGGGTTTAATTGTGGTAAATACTGGCAAATGCATCTTCGTCACAACTAGAAGATCTTTCATCTTTTTACTCCAAATGTGGTAATTTGATCCATTTAGATAAATCATTCTGCTCATTTTTGCCTCCATTTCAAAAAAAAAACGTTCGACGGTGAACAGTGCCTGTATACGTGAACAGTGACCGTATACGTGAACAGTAACCGTAGAAAAAATCTTTTTCTGATGTGGAAGATCAGTCTATGCTGCAACCACAGAGCATACTAAGACAGAACATTGGCTCTGATACCACTTGTTGGGCACAGCGGATAAATAAAATAAATAAGCAGAGCAAAATAATGACACCGGTAATTTAACGTGGTTCATCCAAAACGTTTGAGCTACGTCCACGGGACAAACTCCGAAAATATTTCTTCCACTAATAAAATTAATGGGTACAAGAGAGAGAGGTAATACAACAATTTGAGATAAATCCAAAATAGTAACACACAAGTGTTTCCCAAACTCACTATTTTGTCACTCCCCTTTTAAAAATATATCCCAAATATTTTTCTAAAATACTTCTCACTCTCTTATAGGCATTTTTGCATCCTAATCTTTGAATTTCAAAGATTACATTCAAATTTATTTTTCATTTTTTCAACAAACATGTTTCATGTTTCTTTACCTAACCCCATTTTTTTCTTCATTCAAAACCTAACAAAACCTAACTAAAGTATGTGAATTCCACCTAACTAAAGTGTGTGAATTCCACCATGTGGAGGGATTCCACTACTAACAAAAAATGCTCGTATTTTGATGCAACTTTACCTTAAAAACTCAGCAAAGATGGTTTATCTCAATTGTTTTGTAGCTAATATTTCTTTGTGCTCTCCTCTTTATGGTTATAGTTTATTAATTGTAAATTGTTTAATTATTCAATTATATCAATGAATCACTTTTCTCTCTTATAATTGTTCATGCTATCCTGTAGCAGAAAGGCCAAGCGAGGGAGACAATGGGTCAGAGAAATGTTGATTTACTTTTATTTGTTTTCCGAGTATTTGTCTTGTTTGTCAATGTATTGTCTTGCGGAATTTACTGATTCTGAATAAATGTTTATTTCAAACTTAATTAATTAGTATTCTGATCCAGGAAAAAGGAATGTTGTTGATGTAAGAAAAGTAGTTAACTGAGAAGAGGGGGCATCTTGTAGCAATCTTTTATTTTTCTTTATTTTTACCCTTTTTCTCCTCCAAAAAAATCTAGTGGTTCCAATATAAATGTGTAAAACACTTGGTTATATAAATCCACTGTGTTTCTTGTTTATGTAATCTTTCTGCTCCTTTCTGTGACAGGATTGCGTGAATGGTTTTCCCAAACAGATGAAAGAGGTGCTCCCCCAAGAATTCCAGTTATGGTCAATATGGCCTCAGCATCTGTTTCTTCAAGGAAAAGTCTTAAGCTGCAAGAGTCCTCTGTTCATCTTGCACCTAATGATCAAAATGCTGCCAGCAGACACTCCACCATCATGGACGAGTACTCTGACGACGATGAAGAGTTTCAAATAGCTGAGGAAGAACAAGAGGTTTGGTTTTGGTTTATGCCTTTGTGAATCACATAGATGTTCTAGAAATTCTAAACACGCCTTTGTCCCTCATTGATTTCTTAACTTTTATTTTCAGGCTTATCAAACTAAGCGTGAGAATGATGCGAAGAAAATAGGTAAACATTTCTGCATGATTCAGATATGCTTCTAGCTTTATGGGACTGCCTGTAGCATGTATTCAAGTCTTTTTGCACGCAGCATTGGAAGAAGAACCAGTTGAACAAATTGACTTATCCTGTTTTTCGGGTAATTTACGTCGTGATGACCGTGATAATTCTCGTGACTGCTGGCGAATTTCTGATGGGAACAACTTCCGAGTTCGTAGCAAGAACTTTTGTTTTGACAAATCAAAGGTTGTCTAATTATTTTCTTCCTGTTATCTTTCGAGCATATGCATCTTAAACCTTAAACACTGTAAAGCTTATTCTTTTTCTGTTCAATGGAAATGTATATGAAGATCCCTGCAGGGAAACATTTGATGGATCTTGTTGCTGTTGATTGGTTCAAAGATTCAAAAAGAATGGATCATGTTTCCAGGCGCCAAGGTTGTGCTGCACAAGTAAGAGAAATGAATCTTTTCCTCTGTCATTCTCGTCACTCTTTTTGAAGAAAAACTTTAATTTTTCCTGGATTAGGTCAAGGTCAAACATTTGCCTCTTTCCAACTGTTAAATCTTGAAAATATCAAATCCTCATTTCTATTACAGCCTTTTATTTATGTTGAAGTACATGAATCTGCATTTTGTTTTTCTTTTTTTTTTCTTTTTTTTTTCTCATCTGCTTGATGGCACATATCAAAATCATACTACTCTTGATGTCGTCATGATGTCCTTCAGCAAGATCCTAAATTTAATTTTGTTTCAACTATGGTGGATATTCTTATGATTATTTAGCAAGGTAGATATTGTAGTTTATGGTTATTAACAACTCTTTTAGAGCTTTTTACTTTAGAAATAATTGGACCCTGACAATGATGTTAATTGTTCTTGTGATTGCTAAGATTATTGTTGATTGAAGAATTTTGTGAATCTCTATCATCCTTGTGTTTATAATTGTCTGTAGGTCGCTTCAGAGAAAGGACTTTTCTCCGTTGTCTTTAATTTACAAGTAAGGTCTTCTACCTCCCCCCTTTCTTTTTTAAGATATCAAAAAGGCATGGAATTTTATTGCATTTGATGGTTGGTTTAATATAGCTTTGTACTCCTCACAGTTTCTGGGTTCAATACGAATTTTATTTCATTTGATGGTTGGTTTAATATAACTTTGTACTCCTCACAGGTTCCGGGTTCAACACATTACAGTATGGTATTTTACTTTGTAACAAAAGAAATAATACCTGGGTCTCCCTTGCAACGGTTTGTTGATGGCGATGATGAATTCCGGAATAGCAGGCTTAAGCTTATTCCATCAGTCCCCAAGGTATTTGGTTATTGCTTTATTTTTGTACGAAAGATGGTTTTGCAGGATTTCTAATAGGAGCTACTGTAGTATGTATGGCAGAGTTAATTTGATGACTGTTCAAGAGCTAATCCTTGCTCCTTTGATGAAATCATGCAGGGTTCGTGGATTGTGCGCCAGAGTGTAGGAAGCACTCCTTGTTTACTGGGAAAAACAGTTGATTGTAACTACATCCGCGGGTCCAAGTACTTGGAAGTAAGGACTAGTTAAGTTTCTGTGGTACCTGTTATTGCCTGCAGTTGTTGTGGCAGTGTTAAAGGGGTTAATCATGGTATGATGCAATGTGTAGGTTGATGTTGATATTGGTTCTTCAGCTGTTGCAAATGGAGTTCTGGGACTTGTAATTGGTGTAATTACTACATTGGTGGTAGACATGGCTTTCCTTGTACAGGTATGCTCCTTCTGGTGAAAGAGATTTATGAGTTTGTGAGATCTTGATATTTGTTGAGTGAAAGTTTGATCACAAGGATGTTGCGTTTCTGTTTAGTTTTGTTAAGGAAAAGTGTCAAGGAGAGCTTGTAGCTACAGAATAATTGAATATAGTATTACTGGCATAATCTTAATTTCGACCGTTTCATGATGAATTAAAAGAAAAATGGATGGTTTTGTATTGCACTTGCCGATTTGATTTCCGATACAATCTTTTAGTGTTGCTGGCATATATTTTAAACCTTGAATTATAGAATGTTACAGTTGTTCTCCATCCCTCAAAATTTCTTACCATCTGTGTTCAGGCAAATACTACAGAGGAATTGGCAGAGCGACTGATTGGCGCGGTCCGAGTCTCTCATATAGAGCTGTCATCAGCTATAGTTCCAAAACTGGAACAAGATCCCTCATCGTAACTGACACAAATATTTTACCTTCACTGATTTTAATCAACATCATTTGTTTAGTTTTGCCTTTGTCGATTGCATTACTTGGGCCATTTAGTAGAGGTGAATGGTTTCCAATTGGAATTTTGCATAACAATTAGTTGAAAGAATATTATTTGCTTTTTGTCTCTTTGTGGCGGTCATCATTGCTCCTTTTTCCATAAGCTTTAGGTATTATTTAGGTGCCATAAGTTTCTATGTGCACATGTCTCTGCACTAATTCATAACTGCTTTTTTGTCTTGAATTTATTCTAGTAATATTTATGCTCTCTTTTGACGAGAGAACACAACTTGTGACTTAAAAATCACGTAATTTGAATTTATTTAGTAAGATCAATAAAGGCAGCTAAAGCAGCCATTGAACTAGCTGGAAATCCATTCCCAAACTTAGCACCAAGTTGCTCAGCTCTTTTCTTCATTTCTTTATCTCCCATTAGCTTCTCTATTCCTTTAATTATGTCATCCTTTTCCACCATTTCTGACAAATGATCTGATACAGTATACCCCACCTTAAGGTGATTCACCACCAACTTGGCATCATAGTATTGGTCACCCCTCAATGGCCATGCCAAGAATGGAACCCCACGTCCTATTCCTTCCATTGTCGAATTCCATCCCATGTGTGATAAAAATCCACCCGTTGACGGATGGCTCAGTATCAGCAATTGTGGCGCCCACCCACGTATTATCAAACCCCTATCTTCCACTTTCTCACTCATTCCATGTGGATAGTATCCTTGCCCTTCTCCATTTGGATTCGGAGGACCCGACCTCCCTGCATCGGGTCGGAGCACCCATATGAATGGATGGGTTGATTCCTCTAATGCTTCAGCTAACGGTGGATACTCCTCTTTACTTAGGTCCACCGAACTACCGAATGAGATGTATATTACTGAGCCACGTGGCTTTGAATCTAGCCATTGGACCACACTTTCCTCGGTCACGTTAGCCGATTTGTTGGCTCTGATTTCTCTATCATGAATTAGTGCACCAGCGGATTTCCAGTACTGCTCCGGGAAAAGTGGGCCCACGCCCAAAACTGGCTTCTTCACTTCGATGGATAGATAATCAAGAAATGGACGCTCAATATCATCACACGTGTTGATCATCAAAGCGATGGAACCTCCTGTGTCGTTAACCCATGGCGGTTCATCACCGGGCGCAGGTAAAACAAACCGCTTTGGACCACCCGATGTGCTTCCTGGTGGGCCGCCATTGCCACGTGGAGGACGGTGACCATGAGGCCGGCGTTTAAGGTCCGAAAGCATTATTCCGATTTCTTCGGGTAAGCCGGGGGAGCAAACGGATCTCCCCCGGTTTAACATCTAGCGGATAGGCTTTCCAGGTAGCATACTCCAAGGCGGCGGAGCAAGCACCGGAGGTGAAGAACCCAACCGTGGGAACTTGAAATTGGTTGAAAATATCAACAGACCAACTCAAAATAAGGACAACATCGACGATTGCACAAACGGGTCGTTTGGAATCATAGGGTCGGGTAGAAAGGAGATTTTGAAGGAAGGAAATAAAATGTTGACGGGTATCCGGATGCATAGGATTCAATACGGATCCGGATGGGGATGAAACATCGATTACTCGGATAAGTGGGTGTTGACGGAAAGAGGAAGGAACAGAAGAAGAAAGATGAGGGAAAATGACAAGTGTAGCTTTGCAATTATGTGAAGCAATGAGCTTGCAGAGCTCCATACATGGTAACAGATGGCCTTGCCCAAACGCTGGAATCACAAAAACTTCAGCTGCCATATTTGGGGACTTTTTAGGAATAATAGAATTGTTGAGAAGACATTGAAGAAGAAGAAGAAGAAGAAGAGAGTTTTATAGGAAAAGAAGAGAGCAAACTATCAACACAGTGTTGACCATTAGAGGTGTTTGTGTTTCATTTTGATCCTTCTCATTATGATTCATGAAAGGTCGGCATTATTTTTGCCAGGAAAAACAATTATGTCGGGGATCGAATACCAGTGGAGTATCCGCGCGCAATGATGAATACAATCACCACAAAATAATTTTTTTATTTATATTTTTTATTCAATTAGACCGTCCATGAATGTGTATCTAGATCAATACATGATAAAATTTATTTATTGAAGCCAAAAGTAGTAAAATGTCTTTATTATTTATTTAGAGTAAAAATAAATAATTTCGTTCTGTGAATTAAGAGTATTAGCATGGCATTATGTATCATGAAAAAAAAAATGAAATTTTCGTTAATCAAAAATAGATTCAAAAATCGAACTAATTTTATATTAATCAAATTAAAAATTTAAATTTATAATTTTTATTTTTAAAAATCGACAGTTAATTATTGATTAATAGTTAATTTGGTAGCGAAACTTAAATTTATAATAAAAAATGATAAAAATATAAGTTTTAGTTAAACATAACAAATAAGTTAACGAGGATGGATCAAAATAAAATTTTGAGGGGGTATATATATATAATAAAAATTTTAAAAAATAAAGGGGCAATTGCTCCCCTTTCTACCTATATGTTGTGCCACTCAATTAATAGATTTATATATATTTTATATATTATATTTTAATTTTTACATTAAAAATTTTATAATTTTTATAATTTATAAATATTATTATATATAATTTTTTAAATTATTATTAGAATATATATTTTTAGTAAATAAATATTAAAACCATTTTTTATCACTGTTATTTATTCATTATATGTGAATAATTAGCAATCTATTATTAATTTTGTATTGAATATATTTAATTATTATAATTAATTATACTTTTTTAATGAATAGTATGATTTGTATTTTTTTCCATTTTTAAAGTATTTTTAACTATTAAAAATTATATAATTTATTAAATTTATATGTTAAAATTTTTTAGTGGTTAATCAATAAATTGATTCGAAAAAATTGATTAAAAATCGAAATCGATATAGCGGTTAATCGAAATGAATGGATTAGTTAATAAAATTATTAATGAATTTGTTAATTGGTTCATGCTCACCCCTATCGTTCACTCAAGATAAAATATGCCAATTTTATTTTTTTTAGTTTTATTTACTGATATTCCCAAAATATCAAAAAGAAGAGTATGGGATTGTAGAATGACAATAAAACCAAGGGATAGAGAATCACTGGAAACCTGTAAGGAAAGAAATGCCTGGTCAGATCGGCGAAGAAGCTCCAATGCTAAATTCAGTAATATATTGGAAGAAAGTATAGGCGAGGAAGATTTAAGGGTTGCATAACAACGTTAGCTGATTAGTTGAAGGTGGAGGCCTTTTTATAGGGACCTGAGTGATTGACATATGTGGTAGGTGCTCGAGTACCTATTTCATATATTTAACATCTAGAGTGGCTACAAGGATCACTACTAAAAAAATGCAAAATAGCGACGACAAAATTCGTCACTAACTGATTTTTTTCGATTTAGCAACCACTTAGCGACGACCTTCTTTTTGAAACAAAAGTCGTAGCAGAATTTAGAACAACAATAAGTCGTCACCAAAATTTAGCGAGAAAAAACGTTGTCGCTAAATATTTGTCGCCATTTTGCGTCAACAACGTTCTAGCTAAATTTTGCTACGACAATATATTTGTCGCAAAATAGCTACGACAATGTTCATGCAAAAATTTGCGACGATTTTATTATCGTCGCAATATTGCTACGACATTATTTACGCTAATTTTTGCGATGACAGTTTTATCGTCGCAACTTTGCTATGACATTGTTCACGCTAATATTTGCTACTACAGTTCAATCGTCGCTATATTGCTACAACAATGTTCTCGCTAAATTTTGCGATGACATTACATTCGTCGCCATACAATATGTTTCCTTTTATTTAGCGTCAAATATTTGTCGCTAATGTACTCTCGCAAAGTTAGTTAGAATTATATTATGACTAAATTGTAGCTAAATAGCAACTATCCAAACATGCTAATCCAATAGTAAATTGAAATTATTTTTTAATTTATTAAATTAATATGGAGATTTAATCATTCAAATAATAAACTACAAATGGTAAATTTACATTTAGATTGCTCAATATTTATATATATCACTAAAACAAGGGTTATTTACAAGTGCATATCTAAATTAATTGTATCTCCAAAAAAATAAGTGCATATCCTTCCATGGTCATTTAACAGGGATAACCTTCCTATCACCTCCTCAATCGTCACTTCATTTATAGGAGACACTTCATTCTTTGTCATGCTAGTAGCAGAATCCTCTGCTTCAGAATGAGAAACAAACAAAGATTTCATTATCTGTGAACAACCTAGAGCATAAAACATCAAGCACATAAAAGGCATCTTTAACATCAGGTGAGAAACTACGCAAGTTCACATACGCAACAACATGAATATTGTAAGTATATTTTCGTGCTACACTACCCCATGAATTTTGTTGCAATAATCCTCTAGCAAAACCTGTATTCTTTCCCCTAGGAATTTTCCTCCATTTCCTTTTGAGAAACATACATGAATAGCACAGGAAAACAACTCGATCACAATTTCAAAACCAATCAAGCAAGCATTAAAAATCATATCTCAAACTGCAAAGGAAATGTGTCATGAAATATAAGCACCTGTTTCTGTAAATTCGAAATTTCTGGAATTCCTGGAAGCTGCCAAATTTTGCACCTTTATAGGAATGCAAGTTAATGCTAGTTAGTACAATGGATTTACAAAATATGACCAATTAAGCCATGCAAACAAATCTCATATCTTTAGTGGGATTTGTCATATTGATTGATTAGTTTTGGTTTATCAGTTCATGGTTAACCTCTAACTTCCCTTGCCCACAATCAACCCAACAACCAAAATCTTCTAATATTCCACTGGCCCAATTATGAGATTTTAACAAGAAACAAAAAAATAGATTCTAATCATAGATTCCTACCCAAATACGAAGCCATACCATTTATGTATAGAATGGATAATAATTCTATCTCACGAAATCCCTTAAAGAAAAAAAGAAAAAAACAGTAATAATAATTCCAAGAAACAATTAAAGCACAACAGGAAAAATAAAACCAAAAAGAAGCATGTCAAAATATATATATATATATATATATATAGAAAAAAATTTAGACATTTGAAATATGTATAACTTTTTTTTTCCTTTTTTATGCCCTGCTCAAGCCAGGGAAACAACACTATTTGACACTTATCCTAGCAATATTATCAACGTTCACTTTATGTTCGATATGTGCTTTGATCTCATTCCTGTTCAAGAGAATCCAAAACCACAAAATCAGGGAACACCGGTAAGCTGTCGTCAAATGCCAAAGTACCTCAAAGGCTTTGTTACAAAGCCATTTTCAAAAAAATGACATTGAAGGTATACAGTTTAATCTTAATCTCAAATAGCTACTTCTCCCAGTTGACTTAAGTTCACATGACGTGCCTTGCTATTTAAAAATTGGCAAAATAAATAAGGAACTAATGCCAAGCCACCCGTGACATAACCAATTATAAAAGTCATTACTTTTCAATCATATTAGCTACTGTATAATTAATTAATTCACTAATTATCATAATTAATAAGTTAATGGTATAAGAAAAAGAAAATCATAGCTCAAAGTCAAAAGAGGGTGTAAACTGAGTTCTGGCTTCTTCAAAAATTAATTTTTAGAGCTATGCTTTAAATTCTCAATATATACATTTTTAGAAAATCAAAAAAATTTAAAGAATTTGAGTAGTTTCAATTCAACTTTTTAATAATAAAAGGAGGAGACATTTGCAATTTTAATCGAGTATTAGTTACCGTAGTAAATGTCATACGACTTTAAATTATTTATGTAAATTTAAAAAAAATTAAAGAAATTAAGATATAATAAAAGAAAAAGAACGTTCAAATTGATGAGACCATTGAAAAAAAAAAAAGAAAACAAGGGCCCATGTGAGAGTAGTTATGTTAAGACGTAATTTAGCTTATGAGAAACCATTGGAAATATAAACAGATAAGACAACATAAAAAAATAATGCATTTAAAGGAAGTTGAAAATTAATAACAGAAGACAATAAGTTGGCAAAACTATAACATTAAAAAAAATAATAAAATGAAGGCTTCTATTCCGATAGCATCATAACTTTGTAATATTCTATTTCTATACCTTCAAAATAGAATATCTCATAGCTGAATTTTTTTCAACGTGGGGACCTATTTAATCTACTTTCATTTCATCCTTACAAATATTCATAGTTTTTTATTGGCATTACTTTTTTTAATTGTTTAATTTCTATTTCTAATTTTGATTTTCATATCTATTAATAATAGAAAGTTTCAAGTAAAATAGCAGCATCTATATCCTACAAATGTAACTAGGTGCTCACTATTCCAAAAACAAACATAACTAGAGAGTTATGTTATTTCAATTTCAACAACGTAACAAAAATATTTTAGCTTTGAGACAGGAAGCGGCATAAGGTAGATAGGAAAACCAAATCACAGGATCATTGATACAACAAACAACAAAAGACAACAGCTAAAGTGATCATCATACTTGTGTTTCAACCATGGAATGAATGATTGATTGAGGATGAATTATTATCTCCATGTTATCATAGTTAGCCCCATACAAATAATGGGCTTCAATAATTTCTAAACCCTGGCCAAGAAAAAGAGAGTCGTCTGTTACCCAAAGCACGGATGCAGATTTGATTTTTGTTGCACGTGCTGCTAGAGATTTTGACGTACAGTGCACATGCAAGAACGCACTTACAATATTGCTAACATTAAAAAAATAAGTACAACAGTATAAACAAGGCATTATAGGAAACTTAGGGCCCACTCTACCAACCCATTGAAAATATATTTTAATTTTTGTAAAAATCAGCTAAGAAACAAAGCCAAGCAGACCCTAAGCAATAGGAAACATTTCATCTAAAGGAAAAATGCACACCTTGAGAAGAAGAGCATTACAAGTGGACTCATGGATTGCTCTCTCAAGGCGTTTTGGATTTGACATTAACAAACCATCACCTACAACCTGCAAATCATCTTCTCTCACTTTGCACTTAGACATATATTGATTCAGAATAACAGAAATAATTCTCTGAAAATGCACAACCACTCAAATTCAAAAGATGTTAAGGACAAACCTGACACAGTCAAATTAGACACTCCTAAGGTCAAGGTTCTAGTTGATACAACAAAAGAACCAAAATGGATGAAGAAAAAAAAAAGGCACGAGCTATCAACATTTAGAATCCCGATAGGTAAATATTGTCAACAAAATAAATCACCTTTAGGTGATGATAGGTCTCTGTGCCCATTTGCAGTGCCTCATAAAAATTTATTACTCTAACACTCGATGAGGTGAGATGTGCTTTCCACAAGATCTTAAAAATAAAAAGAAGGGTTAGGTAAACTCCAAAATGCTTGTGTAAGATAATTAAAGACTATATAATTAGTAATACTTCTACAAGAGAACTCGATTACATTTTAAAACACCAACAAGTAAAAAGGAGAGAAGCAAAATCTAGAATCAAACTGCAGAAAGATTCAAACAAAGTAGCTCTTTTTCAGAACTGACATTCTCAGGTTGAATTAAGCTAGCAATAGTATATAACCACAAAGACTGCCCTTTACATGCCTTCAACCAATGATTCACATCATACTGAGTAGCCATCCTGAAGTTATACAAAGCCAAGCAATAAAACAAGGGAGCTTTTCATTTTTTTGGCATGCACCCGTGCGTGTTTGGGAGTGTGGGGAAATGGTAGATATCAAAAGTGAGATGCAGTAAAACTTCCAGATGTGAACACACTTACCATTATAACTGGGGATGGAGAAGTGAACACACTTCCAGATGTCAAATGGATCAATATTTTCATCAATCAGTCAATAAACTGTATCATCAATAAAATTATTATCAATAAAATAAATTCTAAAGCATCAATAGATATATGAGTTGAACGTTGATAACTAGTGCCAGCAGCAGAAAGAAACTAATCCTTAATAATTTGGCTGAGCATCCATTATCAACATAAATTGCCCAGTCCCAAGAATTTATGATTCATAACTAAACCTTGTACTGGGAAAATCCAAAAGAAAAAAAATAAATCACTTTCTTTAGAATTTAAGAGATGAAAGAAATAAAATATTAACACAATCTCACAAAATTGGACAGGAAGCAAAATCCCATCTATTAGAAGCTAATTTGCGTGTACAAGACAGCTAGTTTAGAATTTAAGAAATGAATGAAAAATTAAATATCTGATGGCCCCAACCTGATGCTTTAGGTGGAGCTGCTGGGATATGCAAGTGGTGATGATCACCTTTATTTAGTATACGAGCATATTCATAATGGATCCCTCAGTGAGCATCTTCACGATCCTCTGTTAAAAGGTAATGAGTTATTGAAAGCTTCTTCATTATTTTTAAGAATGCAGAGAAAGAAAATCTTAATAAGTAATAGAACTTCACATAATTCACACGAAAGTGACACTTTTTTGAGAAATGTCCATTCAAAAGAAAAGAAAAAGTTACAAAGAGAGAAAATACTTACATAAAATGTCCATTCAAGTCAAGTGATAGACACAAGACTAACTCATCGTGGTTACATCTTTATTGTTTTTCATCTTCTATTTTATGGGAATCGCAGAGGAATTTTTCAGGGAACTGTAATGCTCCAGTGAAGAGAAAAAGTTGAGTTAGTGGATATAAATGATGAGATCTATAAGAATTTTCTATGACTTTCAGTTCTTAGTACCCAACAAATTAAAAGGCAGTATCGTTTGCGTGTGTTAGCATCAAGTCCACCACCATAGTCAGCTACTCACCCACATGCTCTTTTCTTTCTCTTTTTATTTTTCCATTCTTTCACTGTTTTTGAGTAAAAATGACGATAGAAAGAGGTCAACAAGAACAATTAGCAATTACTCTTTTTTTTTCATCGGCTTATATTAATATATACACACATTCATTCTTCACGCACTGATAATTCTCTTCAAATTTGAGACAAAATTAGGGTTGGAAATGAGTCAATTTCCGCCAGAAGATGGAAAGCAATGGCCATACACCTACTCATGAATGCAACATCCAATTGATACAATGTATAAGGAATCATAAACATAAAGAGATCATTTAAGGCGGTGATTATAGATAAATATAAAGGGAAATCAAAAGTGAAAAAAAACCTGCGAGTGGGGACAATCCTTCAGAGGGAAACTCATGATCATCTTCTTTTTGGCTTTAGACAAAGAAAAGTCATCAACTACTTGACCAAACATGGGAAGCATTAGACGCACAGAAGGAAAGGCAGAAAGACAAGCCCTATTTTGAAGTAAAATGGGAGAGAGAAAGGGGGATTTAGAAAAATTGAAACCCGCCAATACTTAAATTTAGGAATTTAGCCACAATATGGCTGTAGCAAAATTGGCTACAGCATTTTTTCAAGCTAAAAATTTTGTGAGCGTTATATTCTCTCAATTTAATTATTTTATTATATAACTTATAATAATTAATCATAATTAATATTATTGGATATAAATATAATAATTATTTTAATTTAATTAGTTAAATTTATTAAAATAAATGGTTTAATTAAATGTAAATGAAATTTAAATATTAAAAATTAAAATTATATAAAAATAATCAAATTAAAATTTTAGAATTATAAAATTATAAAATTCTAGTATTAACTTAATGAATAAAATATGAAATAATATATTTCCTTAATTAGCGACAATATTGTTGTTGCAAATTAGCTACAATAATGTTGTCACCAATTAGCTACAATAATATTATTGTTAATATTGGTGTAGGAATATAATTGTATTTTGCCAAATTAGCTACAACATTTTTGTCACCAAATTAGCAACAATATTTTTATCGCCAAATTAGCGACAACAACATTATAGCTAATTTGTGACAATAATGTTGTTGCCAATAGATCTAATTATTTTTTTAATTTAATTATTTTATTATATAACTTAAAATAATTGATCACAATTGATATTATTGAAAATAAATATAATAATTAGTTTAATTTAGTTAGTTAAATTTATTAAAATAAATGGTTTAATTAAATGTAAATAAAATTTAAAAATTAAAAATCAAAATTATATAAAAATAGTTAAAAGTAAAATAAGAAATAATATATTTCCTTATTTAGCGATAATATTGTTGTCGCAAATTAGCTACAACGTTGTTGTCTCCGATTAGCTACAACAATGTTGTCGTCAAGAGCTAAACATGAATGGAATAGTATATTTCCTTACAACATTGTTGTTGCAAATTAACTACAACAACGTTTCGCAAATTAGCTACAATAACGTTCCTTATAACTTATACTTATAATAATATTATTATTATTATCCACTTTAATTTCAATTAAATTAGATCACTTTAATATTTAGATCAAATCTTTTAAATGATAGTTATGACGTGTATATATATATATATGCACACCCAATGTATTTGTCCATAAATCCTAACATCTTGCCATCAGAATTTGGAATGGATCCATCAAGAATGGGGGAAGCTTTAGAACCAGAAAGAGAGACATTTGATGAGAAAATGATAGTAAGAAAAGCGATAGAAGATGCTCGTATCCCTTTCACTTATGTCTATGCTAACTGCTTCGCCAGTTACTTCGTCGGCAACCTCTCTCAGCCTGACACCCTTACTCCTCCCTCCCACCAACTCCACATTTTCGGGGATGGCAATGCCAAAGGTAAGTTTTTTTTTTCTTTTTTTATAACAATAATATTTTGAGCTTAATGAATTGAACTTCCCGTTAATGCATGTTGACATATTTTGAAATAACCCATATTTTTTAATAAAAATAATTTTTCGTGAATGTATAAAATTTTCATCAATAATTTAATTTTACTCCAAAAATAAAACTCTTTACAAATATTGCATATACAAATAGTAAAAAAACTAATCTAACAAAACAACAATAATAATAGTTCTTACATGTTGTTATTTGGTACATTATCTAAAGTAACAGTAAATATTTTTTTCTCTATTCTCCAAAATTTTAATTTTTCATAAACTTTTTCATGCACTAGAGAAGTACTATGCGGAGGAAGAAAATGATAAAAATTCAATATCTTATAGCATAACTTTCAATCATTGTCCAAATAATGAGCAGTTAAACAAAGATAACCTATTGGGGATTTTATTTATAAATTTTGTATGTTTAATTATAAAAAAATATATCAACAATTTTATAGAAAAAAGAGGTAAAATGCTTTATATACAATAAATAATAAAATTAAAATTAAAATTAAAATGATGAAACTGTAGTGATGATGCATTTTAATAACTAGAAAATAATTATAAATAATAACGTTTAATTTGGTAAATAATTTAGCCGAATTTTATAATAAAAAATTTATATATAATAATGATAAAAATTTCTGTCAAAAACCTGAATTTTATTAAAATAATATTTTTTTATTTTTATATAGTGAGAGTGGAAATTGGACCTAAAATCTCATATATTAGAACTAGTTGTACCAATTAGAATATCTCTTTGGAGACTATTACTAAAATTTCATTTAAGAAGTTTAGTGGAATTTTAAAAATCATAAAATATCATAGATAATAATAAAAATTTTAGATACAAAAGTTAGACAAAATTAAATGTAATAATTTTTTTTACTTAATTAATGCATTTAAATACGTGGTATTAAAAATAATATTAATTAATATCAATGATGTTCCAAGTAATAAATAGGAGGTATAATAATAAAAGTTGCAAATTTATTTAATTAAAAGTAAAAAAAATATCCGAAATAAAATTCAAAAATACAAGAAAAATATAGTGACGAAATTCATTGCTATTAATTTAGATAAAATAAAATAAATAGCTACGGGATCTCTGTCGCTACATTATATGCCTTCCACTGCTAAATCCTCACCAAATAGTTGGCGCCTCATTTTCCAGCGACATTTGACTATTTATTTCCGTGGCTATATCTACTATAAACAATCCTTGTCCAATGCGAAGAGGCCCATTGGGCATGCCCAATGTATTAGAGTATAAAGTGGATAATATTTAATTTGATCCAATGGGGATGGATTTAGATTAATTTTTTTTGGGCAGATTTGATTGAAAATTTAAATTTAGATCAATTTTATTAGTTTTAAATTGAAATTTAAAATTTAATTTTAATGCGTCCACAAACTATCAAAGTTTGATATGTTAAATGGAAGTTAATTTCATATGTGATGACTCAACTTTTCAGTTATAATTTTTTTTAATTTAAAAAGTTATTTCAATTTTTGAAATATCAACATTAAAATCTTTTTGGTCAAATGATAAATCTGATATTATTATATTAAAAATTTTTAAATACGAAATTTTATTTCGTTTTTCGTAAAAAAAAAAAGGACTAAAGTACATGGTGCTATATGAATATATGTAATACCTTCTAATATACATCTATATATTGATGTTTTTTGGTAGTTGTTTTTATGGATGAAGATGACGTGGCAACTTATACAATAAAAACAATAGATAATCAAAGAACTTTGAAATCTAAGGCCACCTGAAAATATTCTTTCCCAAAACCAGCTTGTTGAGATTTGGGAGAAACTCAGCGCCAACAAACTCCACAAGACTTTTATTTCTGCCCAAGATTTCTTAAATTCCATGAAGGCTAAGTGATTTTTAATTTATTGCTGTTCCAATTTGGTTGCCCATTTACCTCTATTTTATTAATTGCTTTTTTTTAAAAAAAATAGAAATTAAAACATGTTGAATACTGAATTAATTTCATTCAGTCATTTAACTATTCCATTTTTAGCAAAAAATTATAAAATAAAATATTTTAACAGAAAAATATATGTTATTAACTTATTATTATTAGGAAGGCAGTTACCGATGGATTGAAAAAGCAAATTCCGTCGGTAAAATATCTTATAATTGGAATTTTTTGTTGTCAAAACTGTGGCCACGAATTCCTGCCATTTTTAGGGATGGATTCACAATTCCATCGCTAAAAAGGTTGGAATGGTCGGATTTAAAAATCCAGCTAATCAATTGGAAATTTTTAATGCAAGTTAACAATTTAACTTTTATGGAATTGTAGATATGGATTATGTTGGTCGGGCAGGAATGGGTCATTTCTACCCCATATTTTATGAAGGTTGTTTGACCAATTTTGAAATTGGAGAAGATGAAGAAGAAGCTTCAAGTCTTTATCTTTATCCAGAAGTAAAGTATACTCGCATGGATCAATATTTAAAAATCTATATCTAATTTTCTACAAAAAAAAATCCATATGTAATTGGTGGATTTTTGTCACAAACTTAACCTTTCAATAAGGACAATAATGATATCATAACATTTAACTTAAATTTGTTTTCCAACTTTATAAATTCTTTTATTAATCCTTTCACAGTAATTAATATATTATAACTAACCCCCTTTTTTTAATAGTTACTAATATAAAATAAATAATTAGTTAACTTGTTTATGTTGTAATTTTTTTTCAGTGTTAATGATTTCAGTTCGCTACTTCTACATTTGAGTAATTCATCAATTAAGCTAAATACAATTAAATTTGAATTTATTTGATCTAATTTAAACTTTTTAAAGATAAAACGGATCCAATTAAAATATGAAAGAATTATTTAACTTTCGGGATAAACTTTTTAATCAAATACATAGAAAAAAAATTCTTATATTTGTAAATTTTTGTTGCTTAAGACTCGTTTGATTTATTTGTTTGTGCTAACTGATAATAAATAGTAGTTGCCTTGCTGATATTCAATGGTTAATAGTGGATAGATAAAATATCATAAATGTTTGAAAAAAAATTTAATAGAGGTTGTTATTTATACATTAAATTATCATTAAAAATATAATATTCTTTAAATATTAAATTATCATTAGTATATATATACTGCCTTTGGTTAATCCTACGCTTGCAATAAAAAATGCGGTCGTTTTAGACTGTTAGTAACCATTCGTAGCAACAGCCCACAGGCACAAGTTAATCATCTTCAAATTCTGGAACTCTTTGATTTAATGCAGACATGAAATCTTATCATCCCATAAACCCACCAAATCACAATCTAAATGAACTCGTAGTAGCAGTCCTTTCTAAATGCAATAATCTAATTCATCTCAAACAACTTCAATCTTTTCTCACATCTCTTGGCCAGTCCCAAACCCAATTCTACTCCTTCAAACTAGTCCGTTTTAGTACTCTCAAGCTCTCCAATCTCAACTATGCTCGTCAGGTTTTCAATCATCTCTGGTCTCCCAATATTTACCTTTACACCGCCATGATCACTGCATATGCTTCTGTGTCTGATCATCTTTCCGTCTTTGAATTGTACCGTGACATGCTTCGTCGTGGACACCCAAAACCCAATCAATTTATCTTCCCCCATGTCTTGAAATCGTGTCAAAATGCTAACTTTGTGCATACCCAGATCGAAAAATCCGGTTTTTGTCAATACCCAGTTGTTCAAACTTCTCTTGTTGATTCTTATTCGAGGTTTTCATCTGGTATTGGATGTGCAAGGAAGGTGTTCGATGAAATGTCTGACAGAAATGTTGTGTCTTGGACTGCTATGATTGCTGGTTATACTAGGCTTGGTCAGCTTGAACATGCTTTCTCTCTTTTTGATCAAATGCCTGAGAGAGATGTTCCTTCTTGGAATGCTGTTATTGCTGGATGTACACAAAATGGGTTGTTTTCTGAGGCTATTTCACTCTTCAAAAAGATGATACTTCTTTCTCAAGTTGCAGAGCATCGACATAACAGTCCTAATCGGGTTACAGTTGTGTGCATTCTCTCAGCTTGTGGCCATACTGGGATGCTTCATCTTGGGAAATGGATCCATGGTTATATATATAGAAATGGCTTTTGTTTCGATTCCTTTATATTGAATTCTTTGGTTGATATGTATGGCAAATGTGGAAGTTTAAAAGAGGCCAGCAAGGTCTTTGACATGACCTCGAAAAGAAGCTTGACATCTTGGAATTCAATGATAAATTGTTTTGCTCTCCATGGACAAAGTGATAGAGCAATATGCATATTTGAGGAGATGATACAACAAGAAGATAATCCAAGACCAGACGGGATTACTTTTGTTGGCTTGTTGAATGCATGTACCCATGGAGGACTAGTTGAGAAAGGACGTTACTATTTCAGGATGATGACTCAGCATTATGGAATTGAGCCTCAGATTGAGCATTACGGGTGCTTGATAGATATTCTTGGTCGTGCTGGACACTTTGAAGAAGCCCTGGAATTTATAAAGGGAATGAAGATCGAACCTGATGAAGTTGTTTGGGGTTCTTTGCTTAATGGATGTAAGGTATATGGTCATGCTGAATTGGCAGAATTTGCTGTAAAAAAACTGATTGAAATTGACCCAAAAAATGGAGGGTATGGTATAATGTTAGCAAATTTATATGGTGGGTTGGGAAAGTGGGAGGAGGTTCGCAAGGTAAGAAAAAGGTTGAAGGAGCAGAATGCTTACAAAACACCAGGTTGCAGTTGGATAGAGGTTGATAATGAAGTTTATCAGTTCTTCTCTGTTGACAAAACACATCCCAGATCGGACGAGATATATAATATATTAGAAACCCTGTTAGACTTCAGTAGTGTGAAGTCATAGTATTCTCCTGAAGCTACTGATCGCAACTCATCATTATCAGCTGAGTTGTTTGATATTGATTCATTTTTCAATTGCAACCTCGACTTTCTACGTTGTATCGCTATTCTGCAAGTACATAAAGAAGGGGTACAGTATAACCACGAGCAATAGCTCAGATGGGTGGACTTTACATGCCAATTGGCAAGATTTTGAAACATGTACGAATAAAAGCTTTAGTCCTTGTGGCGGGGCTTTCCACTTTCCTCTATAGAGTTTAGTCTTGTTTACCACCTCGTGGTACTGACCAATGATAGTACCAGGCAACCATTTAAAAAAAAATACTCAAAATTCATAGGTGAAATTAGGAATTGTCGAAGACAACCTCGATGGTCCATTTAGGCATGTAAGCATTTTGTGATAGGAGATGATACAGAACAGAGTTGCAAATATTTAAATGCTGGGCCAATTGAGATTGCAGCCTTTCAAAATCACCAAAGTTTGAATTCTCTAACCATATTGATTATAGACAATTTTTTTCATCTGACACTCGAGTCTGTTGCTGAGTTAATTAACCGTTCATTTTGTGGTGTTGTATGCTTAAATTATGTCCAACTCATCATGGGTTTACATACTTTTACATTGAGTTATTTGTTGCTGCATCTGAGAACATCTGGAAATCCTTCCATGGAAACATTTAACAAATTTAATGCAGCCATTCTAGTGAGTTGGGATTTCATGGTATCTGATGAAGTATGAGATATGTTATTGATTATCTCTGTCACTTGTTAAGCAGGAATTTCACAAAATGATCAGTAGATAATAAAGATTAATATCTTAGATTAAGAAAATTTTGCAGATATTACATTTACATTGAACAGTGACACAAACAGAAGATGGAGTAGGACTCTTATTCTCTCTGTCAAACAGGTAACTCGTCTCATCATCTTTTTTTCTTGTATTACAAACTGGAAAGCTTTAGAGTTCTTGTTTAGGTTCATCGGCTTTGATCTTAGGTGTGTCAGCTTTTCCTTGTTGTGCTTCAATGCTAACGACTCTAGGACCCTTTATCTGATCAGGAGACAATTTGTTGAAAGATAAAGAGAGGACACCATTCTCAAGCTTAGCCGTAACAGAATCTAAATCAACGTTGTCAGGCAACTTAAACTGTTTCCAGAACTTGCCATAGGATCTCTCTACTCTATGCCAATGATCACCTTTCTTCTCTTTCTCTTTCTTCCTCTCCCCACTAACTCTCAAAACTCTATTCTCCATAACCTCAATCTTCAGGTCATCCTTGTTCAAACCAGGCACATCAAGCAATGGAAGATGACCCTCAGGTGTTTCTTTCCAGTCTGCTCTTGCTGGAGAGAGTGCCACATTCTCATACCTGCCAATTCCAAATGGAATCTGTTCTAACACTCTGAAAGGGTCTGGAAACCGGTCTGACCAGAAATCAGCCAGCAGACTTTCAGGCCGGTCCGCCCAGGGGAGCAGAGATGCATTGGAGACAAAGAAGAATAAGCTCAGAGCCAAGAACAGCATCAGTGGTCTCATTTTAGTCTATATGGAGTTGGTTTCTTCGAGCTTTTTGCGTTTTGAAGTGTTGGATGGATACGTTGTCGTTTGTGTGAGATATAGAACAAAAGCAATGATAATGGAGAATGGTATTTATATGCATATATAGTGATGATCGTACTGTAAATTATTGAAAGTTGAAGAGAAATAGAGAAGTTTCGATTTGCTTTGATAGTGATCTGCTTTCATTCTTCATTGTTCCAGAGGCTTTATGTTCTCTCTATTATCATTTTCTTTAAGCCAACCTTTTTTACAATCTTTAAACATTTGTAATTGAATTATGTTATTTTTTTCTTCCTCTAAAATCTCCTATCTTAATTTCTTTTAGGAAATAAAATATTTGTCTAGTGTGTGTGTATATATATTTCTTTTAAAAAAGGTGTAATTGTAAATATTCGAACGGATAAAGGTTTATGGGTTTTTACGATTTTGAATATATACAAAGTATATTTGGAATTTAATATAGTGCATATTTCCAACTTCCAGCCAGTTTAATGGCTGTGTCATAAAATTGAGCTTAAATTACAAGATAAAAAGCCCAATTCAAAATTAGACTGTAGATCACCCAAGCATGTGAGCAGGTTAGGATATTTAATTTGTTCTGTACTATTTATTTATTGAAAGTATGTGTATTTATAAATAAATTTAAAATTGAATATTAAAACAAAAGAGTTAATATATATTCATTTCCTTAAAATTGGTTTGTAAACACTATATAAATATTTAAATTTGACAACAAAAAATCACTCATTATTCCCTTGATGTGATTGATTGCGAAGCAATTTTTCTATCAAGTACGTAATTAAAATAAAAACACCAAATCTCATTTTTTAAATTTGTTTCTTTTTCTTTTAGACTTTTTCCAATTTTCTTTTATTACCTATGTCTCTCTTTATTTTTCTTTTTTTTTTTTTTCTTTCTCTTGATGACGATAAATTTAATAACTAATTAAAAGTAGTTGACGAAAATAAATTTAATAACTAATTAAAAGTAGTATGTGTATTTTAAAACTCATATATAGTATTTTTGGTTAAAAAGAGTAAAAAATATACAAAAAAAATGTTATGTTTGTGCTCTTTATAGCTATTTATCTATCCTAGTAACATGTTTTCTTATTTGTTTAGTGTACTTGTTTTTTTCTTCCATTGATTCTCTTAATGGAAGATGATCTGGCACAACTGAATATTAGAGAAGCTGAGGAAGAAGGACAATGTTTTGAAGAGTTGGAAGTGAGTCATCAAAGTCAGCCTGGGATCGATGTGGTTGGCACATTTCTTACTGAAGCAGCCATCAATTTTGATTATATGAGGAATACGATGGTAGATCTCTGGCATTCTTTAAGTGGAGTTAACATATCCCAGTTAGGAGATGGGAGATTTCTTTTCCTTTTCTTCCATCAATGTGATGTTGTTCGTATTTTAGCGGGATCGCCATGGACTTTTAATAGGTATTTGCTACTATTCTATAGACTTCAGGCAGGAGAGAATCCAAAATTAGTCCCACTCCACAAATGCGCATTTTGGGTTCAAATTCATGATTTACCTCTAGGTTTTATGAATGATAAGATGGTTGCTAGATTTGGTAACTTGATTGGTTTCTTCATGGAGTATGATACTAAAATTATTGCAAGGTGAACAAATAAGTTTATGCGTTTAAGAGTGATGGTGGATGTTCTAAAGCCATTGATGAGATGCAAGAAAATTATCAAGGCAGATGGAACATAACATTTTGTTAATTTTAAGTACGTGCGATTAATAGTGTTTTGTTATATATGTGGTAAGCTTGGCTATATCGATAGTTGATGCATACTGAGTACAAAACCTGGTGGTGTGAGTTTTTCTTTGCAATGGAGCGACAAGATTAAAGTCCAGCCTCGTTGGAACAATTTCAGGATGAGCAATTAGTTACAGGATGAGAGTGGAATATTGTTAGCTGATTTAAGGAATGGAGATAATAATCCGGGTAAGATGGAGTTTTTTAATTCTAGGGCAACTGATTTTATGGGAGCTAATATAGGGAGCAAATCACAGGATTTAGTTAAAGGTTGTATGGAGTATGAAATGGGTCACAGGCTGGATGACAATATGGGCCTTCAATTGGAAGATTACCCTTTGGGCCTAGAAAAATGAAACAAAAGGACTATACAAAACCAACATTAACTGTTTTTGTGGATTTGGATTCAGGTATTGTTTCTACCATGAACAATCAAGCTCATGGACCATGTTTATCGGCAGGTCCAGCTAAGTAGGCTAGCCGCTTTCGATGAAGATTATTAGCTGGAACTATCAAGGCTTGGGCAACCCTCGGATAGTTTGTTTCTTGAAAGACTTGGTCTTTCGTCATAAGCCTTGCATGGTATTTCTTATGGAAACGTTGGTTAATCAAAGTAAAATTGAAGAAATAAAAAATATTTTGGGTTTCTCTAGTTGTTTTAATGTGGATCGACTAGGCAGAGATGAAGGATTAGCAGTTTTATAGGTTAATTTAATGGGATCTTTTTATTTCTACCTAATTTTAAATTCTTGTTTTCAAATATACTACTTTTGCTAAAGACAAAAAACTTTGTCTTTGGCAAAGTTTCTTTTTAGTCCTTTAATTTTTTTTTATTCTTGTTGTCTTCTAAGTTTATTTCTAATTGTTATTAATATTGTTCTTATTTTTACAATTAATTTTTCTTTCCTATGCATTTCTTGTAAAGATGTTTGCCTAAAATTTTCTGGTAGATCCTCTTGTATTTGATATTCATTTTCATTATTATATAAAGCTTCAAGTTGTTCATTTATTTCTGTTATTATTTCGTTTATATTTTCTATAGAATTTAAATTTAACAAACTTAAATATTCTCCAAATTTTTCTATAATACTTGCCATTTTATTTATTTATATTTCAAGGTTTGTAGAGTTTGTTTAAAAAATTTTAGATCGTCTATTAATAATTTTATTATATCTTGATAGGGGTGAGCAAAAACCGAACAAAACCGAAAAACCGAACCGAACCAACCGATTTTTTTAATTTGGTTTGGTTTTTCGGTTCGGTTTTCGGTTTTTAATTTTGAGAAATTTCGGTTTTTCGGTTTGGTTCGGTTTTTAAAGGAGAAAACCGCATAGAAACCGAACCGAACCGAAATTTATATAATTATATATATTTTTTTTGATTTTTTTATTAAATAATTATTTTATACATATAAATTATTTTATTTTTAGTTGTAAATTATATGAGTACATTTATCAATTATTAATATCTATTTTTTAGGTGATAATTTAAAATTTTGACGATTAAATTGAAAATCGATTAAATAAAAAAAATTTTAATGGTTTTGTTGTATTATTTATTATATATTTTGAGATTATTTCTTTAATTTGAACTTTTATTTGTACAATTTAGATGTTTTTACTTTAGTATATTATAATTTATAATTTTTTATAATTTTTAAACACAATATTTTTTATTTTTTAAAAAATAATTTTAAATTTTGATTTTTCGGTTAACCAAACCGACCAAAAATTTCGGTTCGATTTAAATTTGATTATTCTAAAATTTCGGTTCGGTTGATAAAAATAAGAGAATTTCGATTTTCGGTTATTTCGGTTCGGTTATTGAACCGAACCGACCGTTGCTCACCCCTATATCTTGATTTGCCTTTATTTTTTTTAGATAATTTATTCTTTCAATTATTTTTGTTATATATTTGTCTTGTTTTATAATTTCGTATTCAGGATTCATATTTTATTCATTCTATAATTTGAATAATTAAATTTATATCATTTTTTAATTTATCTATGTCTATTTCTAATTCATTTTTTACTGCAATTAATTCTTCTTTTATTTCCTGTAGTCTAGGCATTTTATAATCATCGTTAATGTTATTTATTTCCATATATGTACATTCATTTCTTGCCTTTTTAATCTTTTTTCTGTAATATTTTATTTTTCCCGAGATTTCATAAAAAGATTTTATAAATTTATCTATAGTTTCTTTAATAACAAAACTTACTATATAAGACATTTTATTTTATTTTTACTTCTATAAGGCTCTGATACCAATAAATCGTCGGAATTCGTTACGGATCATTCACAGAAATAAAAATAACTTACTAGTTATTTATTTATAACTTATTTTATCTTCTTCTTCTTCTATTATTATTATTATTGTTAGAATTTCTATTAATTTCTTGACAAGTTTCTATTATTTCAGATATTATGGTATTTTTTACAAAATTATCTTTGTATAAATTATCTATCATTTATATTTTTAGGTTATTTTCTAGGTCTGTAGTTCCTATAATTTCCAAATTTTGTTGAAAATTAAGATTTATATTTGTTTTTACCATATTCATATCATTTATAATTTGATTTATTTCTCTAACAATAATAATATTGTTATGAATATAAAATAAAAGTTATAATAAATAAAATATTTACAAATTGAAAATTATATATATATATATATATATATATCTTCAATTTTTTTTTCTATTTTTCTCTAAAATTTACATAAAATAATACTTTAAAATATATTTAAATTATATTTTTATTTTTATACCTTAATTTTTTATATTTTTCTACAAAATTTATATAATACTTTAAACTAAATTTATATTATATTATTTTTTTAATTATATAGTAATATTTATATATAGTATCCGATTAACTTATATATATATATATATATATATATATATATATATATATATATATATATATATATATATATATTCATATTTTACTTAATAGCATTTAATTACATTTTCTTATATTTTAGAGTTTATATTATAATATTTAATATTATACAAATTTTTATTTAACTTAGAATAAAATATAGTAATTTTCAATAAATATCAAATCTATTTTATAATATTAGTTATTAATTTATAGAACATGAATTTTGGCTAGTAAATTATGTTTATTTCATAATTTTTATATTAAATTACTTTACACATTGAAAATTGAATTGAATTTTATCTTTTTTTTTATATAATTTTATGTTATAAATTTTAATGGTTAACCGAAAAATATTGGTTAACCAAACCGAAATCGATGGACTGATTAAACGAATGTAACGGATTGGTTAATGGTTATTAATTTTAAAAAATTGATATTAATTGACTGGTTAATTTTTTTGCTTATGGATTGATTAACCGATCCATATTCACCTCTATATAAAAGGCAGAAACAGGCACCGAAAAACATTAATTAACCAATAGATCAAGAAAGAGGCCACATACATCATCTTAATGCAACTCAAAAATTAAGGATGAATAAGTATTATTTTGTATAATTTAAAGATAAATTTAGCCCTCTCTCTCTATATATATATTGGTGTTTGCAAGCAATTGTTTTGTTTAAAGTTTAAACATAGCTTCAAGTATTGCCAATCCGAAATTAAAATTGTACCGAAAGCAACTAACCTAGCCATGACAAAAGAAAACATTAATAATCTAGATCACAATTTTTTTTTATTCGTTGCTAAAAACTTGACATCAGAGTAAGAGCTAGTTTGCTGCTGCTTCTTCTTTTTCTTTTTAAACTAAAGTGACACTTTTCCAAGAATTCAATAATTATTTGTAGTGTAAAAAAAAAAAAGAAAGTGGACTATAATTTTAGACAAGTGAAAAAAATAAAAAAAATAAATTTAATGAAAAACTCTTTTATTTATTAATTTTTTTTTTATAAAATTTTGGCCTACTTAATTTTCACCGAAAAAAAAAACCCTTTATGTGCATATTTATATGTTGCCGCTCTCATTCCGATTTCTAATTGAAATTAGAAAAGTAATTTCCATTTTCAAATTCCAATTCTTAATTGGAATGAATTCGTACAGTGCGCGCCTTGTACTACATGGATTTAAATGTATTTTTGGGCTTTGATCTAATTCTTAATCGAATCTTACAATTAAATCCTTTATATATATATATATATATATATATATATATATATATATATATATATATATATATATATATATATATATATATATATATGGATAATTATTATATTCAAAAAATAACCAAGATATGTTATTTACATTTCTATTTCAAATAGAAAATTTCAATTTATCATTAATCTTAATTATATTCTATGTGCTAGCAAAGAATATAATAATATTTCATTTGGATTAAAAATTTAATTTTTTTGATTAATTAAATTCTCCAATTTAATAAAAATCAATTAATATTATAAATAAAATGAATTTGAATGAATTTATATGATACTTTGTAAACACTTAATTATTTTGAATATAATAACTTCTTGTCTATAAACTAAAAAAAATAATAAAAATCAAACATTTTACCTCAGGCGGGTGGGGTTTATAAGGATTTTAACCCAACTCAAAAATTTCCAAATTTTTCAACCCTAATAATCCTACCCCGAATATCTAGTTCGGTCAGTTTATTAGGATAGGATCGGATTTTGAACACCACTATTTTAAATATATTCGATTACTACTAAGGTATAAATTAGGGTCTTACAGTTCTGATTTTGGTGCTGTTATTTTTTATTGTAAGTCTTTTATTTCTTGTAGACAAAACATTAAAATAGCTTCGATTAATAGGTCTAACAACATTAAAGTTAGCTAGAACTTAAGTTTTGTACGACGATACGGAAGTTTGGAATGTTCTTCCCTCTTATTTGTGATCTTTTCTTTTATAAAGGTCATTTTTGTCGAAGTCAGCTGTGTTGTAGGGCATTAGCTAAGTTTAGGTGTATAAAAATCTGTTTTTGCCAAGTTTAAGGAAAAAAAATATATATTAAGTTAAAATAGAACCCGTCCCATCCCAAATTTGGATTGAATACGACGTTGAGTATTTTGGGTACCACCTATTCAAATTCGTTAATATATTTAGTTAGTGAATATTTATGATTTTTTTTTGTATTTTTAATATGGTATCCTAAGCATGTTTATATTGACGGGACGTACTTTTAAGGCATATTATATTCATATTAATTTTCATCTGAGATACTATCAGTTGCAAATTTGGGAACCTTTCCCAACGAAATTTGTTATATCTACAAAAACTCGAATCCGAAACCATTTACTTAAGCAACAGCAGCCTCTTCCACTCAAGCTAACTTATGTTGGTGAATATTCATGAATTTTAATCCTGTTTAAATCCATTTAATTGAAAAATAATCTAGAATTATAGATATAAGTGAAATTTTGAACTTAATATCAAAAAAAAAAAACAAAAGGCTAAATATCCAAATATAACTGTTGACACCCTATATTCGATTACGTAAAACTGAGTACCGAGTATTACGAAATTGCCTACCTTAATTATTCTTAATCATATTAACATAATATTTTCTTACGATCTTGTCAGTAATTTTTTTTAATCTTCGTCATATAAAAATTGAATATTTTAACATATAATTATTATTCATTTGATAAATTTTTGGACTGCATAACAATGGTAATTTTATCTCTCCTGCACATTCAAAAACACTAATATTCCAAATATATTCATAACCATCTCAACCTCCATTAACTCATTATCTAGTAACATCAATAAGCATCAAACATTTAAACATATTAAACATCAAACATTTAAACATATTAAACATTATTGTTCCTTTAAAAGAGTAAATTATTCCTCCAAAAGAGTAAATAAATTTTGGTTAACTTCATAACTTTCTAGTTACATACATAATACATTTTTTAATACGCAAAGTAATATAAATATACATGCCATATACAAAATCAAAATTCATATATTATAAGATCTAGGATTATTTTCTACATTTTTGCACTAATCTAACACTAAAACATATACATGTAAAATAAATATTTATAAATAAAATAAAAAATAAAAATTTTGAAGCAATTAAATAAAAAATCCAATTTTAATAGTAAAGTCCTCTTTATTGAAGCTCAACCAATTAACTTGCATGAACTAGATGAAGTATTTCCACGTATTCACCATGTCTGCAAAGTAAAGTTGGAGCAGCATACCATCTTCACAGGTTAATTCCAAGGCTTCAACTGAATTGGATAAACTAATATTCATCTCACATGTTGTCTGAACAGTTGGTGTTCACTACTATTAACAAAATAATACTTAAAAGTCAAACTGATTTCTTCTGTTACTATAAAACTCTCTTCTTCTTCTTCCTCTTCTTCTTCTTCTTCTTCCATAACTTCTATCAACAATGGCAAGTGAAGTTTTAGTGGTTCCAGGTTTTGGGCAAGGCCCATCTGTTTCCATGGTTGGAGCTCTGCAACCTCATTGCTTCACATAAATGCAAAACTAACCTTATCATTCTCCCTCATCTTTCTTCTTCTGTTCCTTCTACCTTTCGTCAACACCCATTTATACAAGTCATTCACGTTCCATCCCCACCCGGATCCCAATTTCTTCCTACGCATCCGGAATACGCGACTTCATTGTATTCCTTCCTTCCTTTTCCTTCGAAATCTCCTATCTAGTACCCGACCCCATCATGATGTTGGTTTTTTTTTTAATAGATGAGATAAAGAAAAAGAAGCAAAAAAACATAATTTAACACAAGATAGATTTTCAAGGGTTTACTTCACCATATTATTCAATCACCAAAAATGCCTATTTAAAGGCTTAATCATAACAGAAAATGAAAGAAATCAGCAACAAATATGATACTTATTTTGACCAAGTAAATAACATAAATTACTCCTATATAATAGCTAACAAGCTAATTCAAAACTTGATTTCAAAAAGACCTAAAAATATGCAATAAAATAAGACCAAATTTTTGAACAATTTTGAATCATTTTTCAACATTTCCTCTTGATTCAAATCATAAACATTTAATATTTTTCTTGAAGCCCTTTGTCTTCAATTCTTCATGCACTCTCTCATCAATTTTCAATTCTTGATGCACTTTCTCATCAAACTTGAATTTTGATGCACTCTCTCATCAATCTTCTGTTTTGATGCACTCTCTAATTAAACTTCAATTTTTGATGCACTCTCTCATCAATCTTCTGCCTTTTAACCTTTTTTTTTGAAGCACCTGTCTCCAACTCTCAAAAAAGAGATTCTTCCTCTTGTGTCAAATTCGCTTGATCATTTCCTAACCTGCAAAATTTTTTAATATGGCCAAATTTCTTACAACCGAAACATGGTATTTTACCTTTGTACCAACAATCCTTTTCATCATGGCTATTTTTCTTGCACACACCGCATGGTGAAAATTTTCCTTTTTGAAATGCCGATGAAATCTTGTGTGTTGTTTTGGCAATGAAAGCTCCCTCTATTGGCTTCTCATCTCTAATTGTTATTCTTTGCTCCACAGCTTGCAATGCATTAATTAATTCTGCAACTGTTATTTTTGAAAGGTCTTTTGAATCTTCAAGTGAAGAAATTTTCGACTCAAACTTTTCAAGCAAATGCACGAAAATTTTTTCAACAAATCTATCATCTGAAAATTCTTCACCAAACAATATGATTTTGTTAACATACTCTTTAATTCCTTCAGATGGCTTCATCGTTTGAATCATAAACTCTCTTTTAAGATTCAAAATCTGCATAAATTTTATTTTGTCATTGCCTAAATATTCATTTCTTAACAAATTCCATACCTCTTTTGGAGTCTCACATGCCATGATATTTGTGAAAATTACTTCAAAAATCAAAGAGTACAAACACGTCTTTACTTTGAACCGCTTGACTTTTTATTCATTGTGACTTTTGATTTGAGTTGAAGTTGGATGCGCTGGCAATGGTGGAACTTCACTATCATTTTCAACCACATCCCATAGATCAAATGACTGTAAATATGTTTGCATTTTGATAGCCCATAATTGATAATTTTCTCCTGTGAAAATGGGAGGTGAAGTTAAAGGACAAGTATTTGAGGCCATTATACTATGGATACTCACTTGTTTTCTCTCAATTTTTTTCACAAACCCATGATCAAACCATGCTCTGATACCATGTTGGTTTTTTTTTAATATATGAGATAAAGAAAAAAGGAGCAAGAAAAAATAATTTAACACAAGATAGATTTTTAAGGATTTACTTCACCATATTATTCAATCAACGAAAATGCCTATTTAAAGGCTTAATCATAACAGAAAATGAAAGAAATCAGCAACAAATCTGATACTTATTTTGACCAAGTAAATAACCTAAATTACTCCTATATAATAGCTAACAAGCCAATTCAAAACTTGAATTCAAAAAGACCTAAAAATATGCAATAAAATAAGACCAAATTTTTGAACAATTTTGAATCATTCTTTGGATTTTTTAATAGATGAGATAAAGAAAAAAGGAGAAAGAAAAAGTAATTTAACACAAGATAGATTTTCAAGGGTTTACTTCTCCATATTATTCAATCAACGAAAATGCCTATTTAAAGGCTTAATCATAACAGAAAATGAAAGAAATCAGCAACAAATTTGATACTTATTTTGATCAAGTAAATAACATAAATTACTCCTATATAATAGCTAACAAGCTATGTAACACCCTTATCACTCCGATCTAACGGAATAGTGCACGTAAATCGAAATTTTTTTTTCTTTTAATTAACATTTAAATAACACCAAAATTCGATATTACCAATTACTTAGGTATTCGATGACCTATAATTGTTCCGGGTTACTATTCACATAATAAAATTTCGGCAGTATAACGGCTGTATTTGCCTAGCCTCCTGAAAAATCAGACAACACACAGCCTCTCAGAGGCACAACACTTCTATAACAATCATTCCCTTTTCTCCAAAATCTCCATCAAACATCCAATACTTCAAACAGATCATCATCACAATCATACACATATATGTTTACATATCTTTACATATCCAAATATTTATACATATCAGTCATTTATATACATGCCAAAGTCTACATAATTTACTAAATAACAAAATTTCTTTTCCTTCACTCTGTGCATCACTGCTCCTCCAACGTTGTACCTGCATGCAGTAAAAACTACATGCTGAGCATAAACTATGCCCAGTGGTGTCTAACAATCCTAATACTTTCTTTGCAATATTTATTTCTTTAATATACTTTATTTAATCAATTAATTTCAAAATAAGTACATTTTAACATTTTTAGCACATTTTAGTGAAAACAGTGGTTTTTCACATTAGTTACTTTTTTCTCCTTTATTTCATAACGGTTGACTAATTCCCTTTTTAGTCCTCAAAATTTTGCTAAATTCCAAAAATGTCCTTTTTCCTTAATATTTACGATTTTGCCATTATAGTCATTTACTTTCATTTCCTTTACATTAGTTTCATCATTATTCATCATTTATTCCTTATTTCACTACTTTTGGGTAAAATTACAGTTTAGTCCCTGTACTATAAAATCTTATCTTATTGACCTTGTTAGGTCTCCAAAATTACTATTTTGCCCTTGTTAATCATTTCTCATTTATTTTTACTTATTAATTACCCAATTTGGCAAAATTACTATTTTGCCCCTAAACTTTCATTTTCTTTCATTTAAGTCCTTTTTCCATTTTAAACTTCATTTTTATTATTCCTTTCATTTCTTTTAACTTATTATCACTTTCATTTCATTTCATTCCCCTAGTACAGTGCCGACAGAAATTCTCAGACTGGATACTCGGGACGTGGACCCTCATGGGCCACATATAGACTGAAAAATGATCTCAGCGATCATTTTTTCACGTAGCAGATACCAGGTACAAACAGAAGCTATGGCAATCAGTGATCCTACCATAACTAAGTAAGTTACCGTGACTTGCACCGCGGTACAGATGTCCCTATGGCTAGCCAATTATATCCTGAGCTAGGCTTTTACTGCCAGACTAATTCTAAGGGCACAATTTCATAAAAAATTTCAATCAAACTTTAATTTTTTTCATTATTTCATTACTCAAAAATGCTCGTATTTATTTCTTTCCATTCTTTCACATAGATTGTGAATTATTCTACCATAATTCACCAAAATCATTCACTTTTTCATCAAATTGTATTTTATTTCATATTAATTCCATATTTCCATCACTTACATAATTGAAATTATTTTCTAAAATATTCATTTAATTTCAATAAATTCCATAAAAATTTCTAAGCATATTATTTCATTTCTAATATCATTTAAAAGCTTAAATTCATCAAAATTCACAAAATACACTTAAGTTCTCTTTAGGATACAATTCGGCCATCAAGGTAAGTATGTCATACAATTATTCAATAAATCATTTAGGCATTTAAACACACTCATTTAAGGTCTCTTAACATTATTCTATCATTACTTTAAATTAAACATCAATTATGTCATATTTTCATTGAGTTACATAAAGGTTTAATGACTAAAATCAAAGGAAATATTAAGATTCATTAGCCACTAACCTTCTTTTCTTGTTCTAGGATGCCTAAGCTTCCTTTTCCTTGCCTTTAGCCTTGGAAGCTTGCAAGTCTCCTTGATTCCCTATGGAAGCCGAATTTTCAAGCCATTAGAACTCTAATTTTTCAACCTCAAATGCTAAAAATAACATCATAAATGAAGTCTAGGCACCCAAAAACATAAGTAGGCACCTTAGAAAAATTTTTAACCCATTGGTTTCACTTACCTCAAATGAAACCCTAAACTCTCTCTCTTTATTTTTCTTGATTTCCTTCCTTGATTTGAAGAGAGGAGGTCACAACACTTAACTAGAGAGGCAGAAATTATTATTAGGTGGCTTGATTTGGTGTGAAATGGAGAAAAAAATGAAGAAAACTCACACAACAATGGTGGAGAGTGGTTCGGCCAAGAGGGAGAGAAGAGGAAGAAGATGATTTGCTGTCCTATTCCAAAAAATTCTCCCTTTATATATGTTGGTCTATGGGCTTGGTGGGCTTGATTTAGGTTAATGGGCTTAGTTAATTAATTAAAGCCCATTAACACCTAATTTAAAGCCCAAAATTATTTCTCCAATTTTCTCACTCCAATTTCAATTCCATAATTCTTATCACATCAAAATTAGATAGTACACAAAATTTTGGCTCAATCGGAGTCCGTTACTGGTCCAATTCAACCGAACTGGTTCGATTCGACAACTGTCGACATCGCCGAAAAATTCATTTCTTTATACCAAAATATTCTACATGAAATTTCATGAAGATCTACAAAATATGGCAATTTTTGGAGTTCATTTACTATTTTTAAAAATTTATGCAAAATCAAGTCACATTCTCTACCAGGGAATTGACTCGCTACCTTTTTAGTATTTTCGACTTTCGGAGGCCTATTTGATCTCGATTTCACTTCAAATTTCAACCCCGGACTCACCATGACCAATACTTCCCGATGGTCAAATAAAATAATTTTTCACTTTCGGGTCCGTTTTACGGCCCGGGTGCACTATTCACCATCGGAATTTACTGTTCACGGCCAGACCGGTGTTGAGGCCATTACAAGCTAATTCAAAACTTGAATTCAAAAAGACCTAAAAATGTGCAATAAAATAAGACCAAATTTTTGAACAATTTTGAATTATTCTTCAACATTCCCTCTTGATTCAAAATCATAAACATTTAATATTTTTCTTGAAGCCCTTTGTCTTCAATTCTTGATGCACTCTCTCATCAATCATTAATTCTTGATGCATTTTCTCATCAAACTTCAATTTTGATGCACTCTCTCATCAATCTTCTGTTTTGATGCACTCTCTGATCAAACTTCAATTTTTGATGCACTCTGTCATCAATCTTCTGCCTTTTAACCTTTTTTTTGAAGCATCTGTCTCCAACTCTCAAAAAAGAGATTCTTCCACTTGTGTCAAATTCGCTTGATCATTTCCCAACCTACAAAATTTTTTAATATGGCCAAATTTCTTACAACCGAAACATTGTATTTTACCTTTTTGAAATGCCGATGAAATCTTGTGTGTTGTTTTGGCAATGAAAGCTCCCTCTATTGGCTTCTCATCTCTAATTGATATTCTTTGCTCCACAGCTTGCAATGCATTAATTAATTCTGCAACTGTTATTTTTGAAAGGTCTTTTGAATCTTCAAGTGAAAAAATTTTTGACTTAAACTTTTCAGGAAAACTCACAAAAATTTTTTCAACAATTCTATCATCTGGAAATTCTTCACCAAACAATCTGATTTTGTTAACAATTATCATGAGTTTGTTAACATACTCTTTAATTCCTTCAAATGGCTTCATCGTTTGAATCATAAACTCTCTTTTAAGATTTAAAATCTGCATAAATTTTATTTTGTCATTGCCTAAATACTCATTTCTTAACAAATTTCATACCTCTTTTGGAGTCTCACATGCCATGATATTTGTGAAAATTACTTCAGAAATCAAAGAGTACAGACACGTCTTTGCTTTGAACCGCTTGACTTTTTCTTCATTGTGACTATTGATTTGAGCTGAAGTTGGATGTGCTGGCAATGGTGGAACTTCACTGTCATTTTCAACCACATCACATAGATCAAATGACTGTAAATATGTTTGTATTTTGACAGCCTATAATTGATAATTTTCTCCTGTGAAAATGGGAGGTGAAGTTAAAGGACAAGTGTTTGAGGCCATTATACTATGGATACTCACTTGTTTTCTCTCTCTTTTTTGAGAGTTGGAGACAGGTGCTTCAAAAAAAAAGGTTAAAAGGCAGAAGATTGATGACATAGTGCATCAAAAATTAAAGTTTGATGAGAGGGTGCATCAACAAAGAAGAAAGTTGATGAGAAGTGCATCAACAAAAATGGATGTGATGAGAAGTGCATCATAAAAAATGTTTAGAAATTTGGAGAGATGTGCTCCATGAAAGCTTAATTTTTTTATTTTCAAGGGTTTACTTCTCTATATTATTCAATCAACGAAAATGCCTATTTAAAGGCTTAATCATAACAGAAAATGAAAGAAATCAGCAACAAATCTGATACTTATTTTGACCATGTAAATAACATAAATTACTCCTACATAATAGCTAACAAGCTAATTCAAAACTTGAATTCAATAAACCTAAAAATATGAAATAAAATAAGACCAAAATTTTGAACAATTTTGAATCATTATTCAACATTCCCTCTTGATTCAAAATTATAAACATTTAATATTTTTCTTGAAGCCCGGGAACCCGTTTTTGCTATTGTCGATATTCTCGTTGTTTTGAGTTGGTCTATTGATATTTTTAAGATATTTGAAGTGCCGAAGGTAGTGTTCTTCACCTTCGGTGCTTGCTTTGCTGCCTTGGAGTATGCTATTTGAAATCCATTGGTTTGTTGATTCATGATGAAGAAATTAAAGCCACCAAATCGGCTAATATGACCGAGGAAAGTGTAATCAAATGGCTAGATTCGAAGCCACATGGCTCAATAATATACATTTCATTTGGCGGTTCAATGAACCTGAGTAAAGAGGAGTATCCACCATTAGCTGAAGCTATTAACATAATAAAGGAAACAGAGCAAGAAGAACAAGAAGGAAAAACACTTCCATTAATTCTCATGAAACAAAAGAAACAAGAAGGCAGCTTATATAATGCAACTACAACTAACAACCAAAACAGAAAAGTAACTAAGGTTACAAGAAAAGAAAGAAATAATGAGAATGAACTATAGTTAGTATTAGTAAACTAACTATGGTTAATAAATAATAACAACCCTGTAGTTTTCATCCCCCTCAAGTTGAACTTTGGTGAACATCCAACAAAGTCAACTTGGAACAAAACTTAGAAAACAACGGAGAACAAAGAGGCTTAGTAAACAAATCAGCCACCTGAGCAGTAGATGAAACATGAATGGGAATAATGAAGCCTTCTTTAAATTGATTCCGAACAACATGACAATCAATATCAATATGCTTGGTAAGCTTATGAAAAATGGGATTAGAAGTAATATGAATTGTCAACTTGCTATCACAAAAGAAAGGAATGGGACGTGCGATGGGAACATGGAAAGCAACCAAAAGATAGCTGATCCATTAAATCTCACAAACGGTAGAAACCATGGCACGATATTCTGCCTCTGCTGAACTTCTTGAAATCATGGTTTGCTTTTTAGTCTTCCAAGATATAGGGCAAAAACCCAAAAAAATGCAGTAACCAGTAAGAAATTTTTTGCTTTCCTGACAAGTAGCCCAGTCAGCATTAGAGTAAGCTGACAAAGTAAGATCAGAAGTATAAGAGAAAAATAATCCTAAAGAAGGCTGCTTCTTTAAGTATTTGAGAACATATAAAGCATACCGTATATGTACCTCCCTTGGTGAGTAAAGATGTTGACTTAATTGTTGCACCGTATATGTAATATTAGGCTTAGTAAAGCCTAAATACAGCAAACGGCCCACTAATCATCTATATTCATAAGGATCAGACAATAAAGGACTAGAAGCATTAAAAAGAGAGACACCCTTAGGAAATGGAACACTCTTGGGCTTAGAACCTAATAAACCCGAAGATGTCAGTAAGTTAATAGTGTATTTGTGCTGATTGAGAAAAATACCCTCTGTTGTGCGAACAATTTCTAGACCCAAAAAATACTTTGCCACACCAAGATCTTTAATGGAGAACCATGTGTCAAGGGCAACTTTCAATTGATTAATGGTATACTCAACATTTCCACTAATTAACAAATCATCAACATACACCAAGACTATCAAAGTAGTTGTAGATGAATGGAAAATGAATAAGCAATTATCATGTGAAGATTGAACAAAAACATACTCTAACAGAAAAACTAGTTAACTCTGCATTCCATTGCCTTAAAGCTTGCTTTAAACCATAAAGAGAGTGAAGTATCTTGCAAACCTGTCCTTGTTTCACCTTAAAATATCCCTCATGAGGACTCATGTAAACTTCTTCCTCGAGGAAACCATGCAAAAAAGCATTATTAATGTCAACTTGATGAAGAGGCCAGTTTCGAGCAGCAATAATCGCTAGAAAAAGTTGCACCATCACCATCTTTGTAACAGGAGAAAAACTGTCTATGTAATCTTGTCCACAAACTTGATTATAGCCCTTTGCAACAAGTCTAGCCTTGTACCTATTTATAGAACCATATGGGTTAAGTTTTAACTTGAAAACCCATTTACAGCCAATAGCTTGCTTGTTCCTCAGCAAATCAGTTAATTGCCAAGTATTATTCTTCTCAAGAGCTGCTAATTCATCTTCCATTACTTGAACCCATTCAGGAATAGACTTAGCTTCAATATAACTCTGTGGTTTATGATACATAGTAACTTGAGCTAGAAAATCAGAATAAGTAGGGGAAACCTTAGAATTAGTATAAAAGGGAAAAGTATATGGAACATGAGGAGAAGTATGGCCTGCTGAAACATGATTCACAGCATAATCTCTAAGCCACATTGGTTTTCTCCTTATCCTTGTACTATACCGATCCACCACTGCTGGAATGGGCAGATTGTCTAAAGAGACATCTTGTGCATTCATACTAAAATCATCTTCGGGAAAAGAATCAGCAACTGTAGGAACATCATCAGCTGTAGGAACATCGAGCGAAATTGGAGAATCAGTGGCCATGGGCATAGAATCTTCAACATCAGGAACAATAACTCATGAAATAGGAGTATCTGTCAAATCTGAAGTTGTGAAATCCTGATCAAAAGGAAACACTTCTTCATTAAAGATAACATCCTTAGATGTAGAAACTCGCATATCTTCCAGCTGATACATCTTGTAGCCTTTTGTCCCTAACACATAACCCAAAAACACTCCTTTACTGGCCCTAGCAGCAAACTTATCTCTTTTAGGCTTGGTATGTGTCATGTAACAAAGACAACCAAAAAGCTTTAAATTATTAAAATCTTGTGGTTTTTGAAATAACACTTCATAAGGACTTTTCCAATTTAATACAACAGTAGGAAGCCTATTTATCAAATAAGTCACATGTAAAACAACCTCTCCCCATAACATAACAGGTAAATGAGCTTGTAATAAGAGAGCTCGAGCAACTTTTAAGAGGTGTCTATGTTTTCTTTCTACCCTGCCATTCTGTTGAGGACTATAGACACAAGTTCGTTGATGAATAATTCTAAAATTAGCAAAAATTCTTTGACAAGCATGGTCCAAAAACTCCCCTCCATTATCCATTCTCAACATTTTAATATTTGCCCTAAACTAGTTTTTAACCATCTTTATGAATTTAGAAACAATAGAACTAGTTTGATCCTTTGATTGCATAAGAAACATCCACGTACATCGACTATAATCTTCTACAACAGTTAAGAAATATAATGCTCAAGACAAGGATCGTTGTTTATAAGGACCCCAAACATCTAGGTGTAATAGCTCAAATAAAACTTCACTACGACTATCACTGGTAGGAAAAGAAACTCTAGCCTGTTTGGTCTGAGCACAAATGTCACAAGCAATGCTGGAAGAATTTTTATTACTCAAAAAATTAAGTTTCTGTACAATCCTTAAAGAAGGATGTCCAAGTTTCTTATGCCAAAGAGAAGTATTACAAAAGGATTTATTTACAAAACAAACATTATCAGCAACTTGCCATCTACCACCATCAAATTGAAGCTTATATTCATTAACAACATTTTCATCAGAAGAGTAACTATCAAAATAGTAAAGGTTTCCAATAACCTTGCCAACTGCTACTACTAACTTAATCCTCAGGTCCTGTAACACGCAAATCGTAGGGTAGAAGATGAACATCATAGAATTATCCTTGAGAAGTCTATTTATGAACAGTAAGTTATGCTTGAAGGAAGGAATGTATAACACATTTGTCAAAAAAATCTCTGCTAAGTCTTATGTTCCCCACCATAGTTACTCTCTTAACTGATCCATTTGGTGAAGAACACTTTTGGATTCCCAACTAAGTTGAAGATCGTAAAAAATACTTTTGTCTCCAGAAATATGATTAGTAGCCCTTATATCAACTATCCAGCAAATATTCTTCGAACAAATAGCATTTACAGATATAGGAGAAGAATTACCTGCAAATTCTTGAGCAAAATTGATGAAATCCTCTTGGATCTGCTTCCCTTTCATCATCTTTAATAGCTCTTGCTGAATCAGTTCTCTCATGCTCAAGTTGTCAGTACTTGTTCATTCTTCATAGGCGTCAACTTGATCCAGTGATGTTTCAGCCATGTTTGCTTGTACAATCTTGCCTCCCTTCTTTTTCTGTTGCTTCTTTATGTCCATGTACCATTCCGGATATTCAAGAATCTTGAAACAAGTATCCTTAGTGTGCCTATCCATCTTGCAAAAATTGCAATATTTATGTTCTTTCTTGAAATCCTTTCTGTAACACCCTTACTGTAACAGTCTTATCGGACAAGCAGAAGGTCGGAATTTTTTTTTTTCTAATTCCCTTAACAATCAGTATGTATAAGTAACTTTCATTATTCAATGACCTATAACTGTTCAGAATTCACTATGCATTTAATAAAATTTTGGCAATATAACGGCTATATTCTTAGCTAGCCCCCTGAAAATCAAACATTTACACAGCCTCTCAGAGGCACAACAGTTTAAATCAAATCATTTAACACATCCACAGATATTATCAAGCAACACCTGTATATCATTCATTCCCTGCACTTTCTTATCCTCATACTACCATAATTAACACAAAATACGATCATAGCTACACTAATATCTTCATATACAAAACATGATAAGTATATATATATATCTGTATATACATGCCACAAACAATCCTTTTAACTCTTTAGCTTCAAATTTTTCTCCTTTGTGTACCCATGCTCCAGACTAGCTGTACCTGCACGCAGTAAATTCTACGTGCTGAGCATTAAACATGCCCAGCGGTGACTAAAAATCATAATATTTCCCTATACTATAAATATATTAATAATTTTAGCTTAAGTAACTTATTATCGATTTTTCTTATCCGAAAGCAATATTTATTTTAGGAGTGACTAATTTTCCGTTCAATTCATAAATTCTCTTATCTTTTCAAGTTAGTCCTTGAACTTTTTATTTATTACAAAATGCCCTTTTTATTCTATTAATTACTAGTTTACCCTTTTTAGTCCTTATTTTCTTATCTTACCTTATTAGTTAACTTATAATTTACCGTTTAATCCTTGATTTAACCTTTTTCATGTAAAATTACATTTTAGTCCTTTAACTTTATGCAGTTGACTTTTACTCAATTAGTTGACTAAATTTACCATTTTACCCTTATTACTTATTTCTTTTATTACTTTTATCAATTAATCACACCTTTTAAGCAAATTACCGTTTTACCCCTAACTTCTAAATTCTTTTCATTTTAGTCCTTTTTCATATAAAACTTTCATTTTAACTTCTCTTTCACACTTTTAACATTTTCTTATCAATATGCCCCTAGTACAGACCCGACAGAAAACTCTCAGACCGGATATGCGGGACGTGGACCCCACAGGGCCACAACAGAATGAGAAATGACCTCCAAGAATCATTCCTCATATAACATATGACATGTGACAGTACGTATGATAAATATACTATGGAGATCAGTGATCCGTCCATAGTAAAGCAAGTCGCCATAACCTGCACCGCGGTATATGTATCCCTATGGCCAGCCAATTATATCCTGAACTAGGTTTTACTGCCTGACTCTTTCTAAAGGCACATATTTTCTTAATTTCTTACTTTCATTACTTGTCAATACCGTATCAATACTTTATCATTACAGTCAATCTTATTTACACATATTACAAAATATTTTACAGTAATTCATCATGAAATCAATAAATTATGTCATAATTCATTCAATTGTCATATTTTTCAACTAATACCTAATTAATATTTATTCCGAAAATATTCATTTAATTTCCATAAATTCTATAAAAATTCATAATCATTAATTTACATTAGTATTAACATTAGGAAGCTTTAAATCTCTAAAATCATCAAATTTTACACTAGTTTCTTAGGATATACCATTCGGCCAACCCTATAACTCTCTCTTCTCATTGGTTTTTATTTCATTTAAAGTTTTTAATAGGCTTATATGACTCCTAAATGCATGAATATAACAATAATTTCAATTATATCACAATACATAAAAATTTTCTTAAGAAACCTAAAGGAATTTCATTAATTTAATTGGGAAATAAAAGGATTTATTAGTCACACACCTTTTTCTATGGATTACCCTTGCCTAGGCTTCCTTTCCCTTTCCTTTGGCTTGAGAACTTTGCTCCTCTTCTTGAATTCCTTAACAAACCGAAATTTGCATCAATGTTATCTCAATTATTTTGGCTTCAAATGCTAAATTTAACAGCAAAAATGAACTCTAGGCACCCAAAATTAGTAGTAGGGCACCTAGAAACCAAATAAAAAACAATAAACTCACATACCTAATTTAGACACCTAAACTTTAACTCTAAACTTCTCTTATTTTCTTCTTTGAATCAAGGATTGGAGCTGATGAAGGCAATATAGAGAGGCTGAAATCACTTTAGGAGGCTTTGATTTGGTGAGAATTGGTGAAGAAATGAAAGAAAAAGAGAGGAATTAGAGAGATATACAATTCGGCCACCAAGAGGGAAGAAGAAGAGAGGAGTTGCCGCTGGAGATTTCTGGAAAAATTCACCTTATATAGGTCTTCTAATTGGGCTATGGGCTGGACTTTAAGTGGGCCTTACACTATTTATTAGTTTAGGCCCAAAAATTACCTATTTTAAGCCCTAATTAATTTCTCTCACATACCAACTTCAATTTTCTTCAAATTTGATTTCATTATTCATATCATATCAAAAATAGGCTACCCATAAAATTTCAGCCCAATCGGAGTTCGTTTTGGGTCCGATTCAATTTTATCGGTCCAATTAAATCATATCGTTCTGATTCCAAAAATACCAGTGTGGCCAAAAAATTTACTTTTTGCCACCAAAATAATCTACATATTATTTTATACATACATATAATTTTTGATAATTTTTAGACTTCATTTACTATTTTTAGTAACTAAAACGGTCAAAAATTCAATTAAAAATCCTAATTCCTAATTTTCTCGGTTTTCGTTCTTTTGGCTTTTGGAGGCCTATTTGACCTCAATTTTACTTCAAATTTCAACCCCGAACTACTCGTGACTAGTACTTTCCAATAGTCCAATAAAAATTTTTCCACTTCCGATTGTCATTTTCAGCCCGGAGACACTATTCACTGTCGGAAAGCACTATTTACAATCAGTCTGACGTTGAGGCCATTACAATTCTCCCCTACTAAAAATAAATTTTGTCCTCGAAATTTACCTGATTCAAAAAGTAGAGGATACTTCTGTCTCATGGTCGCTTCTGGTTCCCAAGTGGCTTCCTCTACATTGTGATGATGCCATAGGACCTTTACCAATGGAACCTGCTTGTTTCTCAGCTGTTTAATCTCCCTAGCTAGGATTCTCACCGGTCTTTCCTCATATGTCATATCAGATTGTACTTGAATATCTGCTGGTGTAATGACATGGCTAGGGTCAGATCTGTACCTCCTGAGCATGGATACATGGAACACATCGTGAATCTTTTCCAGCTCCGAAGGTAGTTTCAAACGATAAGCTACTGGACCTACTCGCTGAAGTATCTCGTAGGGACCAATAAACCTTGGACTTAACTTCCCTTTCTTACCAAATCTCAAGATTTTCTTCCATGCAGATACTTTCAGAAAAACTTTATCTCCAACCTGAAACTCAATGTCTTTTCTCTTTAAATCTGCATAAGATTTCTGTCGGTCCATGGCTTCTTTCAATTGGCCTTTGATAATTCGCACCTTTTCTTCTGAATCACGAATCAAATCCAACCCGATCAATTTCTTTTCATTCAACTCTGTCCAACATAGAGGAGTCTTGCATTTCCTTCCATATAAAGCCTCAAAAGGAGCCATCTTTATACTGGATTGATAACTATTGTTGTAGGCAAATTCTGTAAGAGGCAGATATTTTTCCCAATTGTTACCAAACTCTAATACACAGCATCGTAACATATCCTCCAGAATTTGAATTACTCTCTCTGACTGACCATCTGACTGGGGGTGAAAAGCTGTACTGAAGTGGAGTCTGGTACCCAAAGCTTCCTGAAGACTCTTTCAGAAATGAGAGGTAAATCTAGGATCCCTGTCTGAAATGATAGAGGATGGTACTCCATGAAGTCTCACTATCTCATTAATATAGATCTCTGCCAATCTGGTCAAAGGATAATCCATCCGGACTGGCAAGAAGTGAGCAGATTTGGTGAGTCGATCAATAATCACCCAAATAGCATCATGTTTCTTTGGAGTGACAGGTAGCCCTGTAACAAAATCCATAGTAACTCTGTCCCATTTCCACTCCGGTATTAGAATAGGATGAAGTAATCCAGGAGGAACCTGGTGCTTAGCCTTTACTTGCTGACATATCAAGCATTTCCTTACAAATTCTGTCACATCCCGCTTCATTCCTGGCCACCAGTAATAAGGTTTCAAATCCTGGTACATCTTGTTACCTCCAGGATGCATAGCATAACTGCTATGGTGTGACTCTGTAAGGATGTTTTTCTTCAGTTCTTCCTGATCAGGTACACAAAGTCTTTTCTTGTAACAAAGGCTTCCATCTTCATTTAGAGAATAGTCTCCTTCGTTGCCATTCTTTATCTTTTCCATAACAGTTTTCAATCGAGCATCCTCTTTCTGAGCCATTTTCACTTGATACACAAAATCTGATTTCAATTGCATTTCCGCCAGCAAAGCTCCATCTGAAGTCATACTCAAACTAATATTCAAAGCTCGAAGGGCTGCAACCAAAACTATTAGTTAATTACATATATCACTTACCTATATCAAGTCATTTGAAACCATTTACTTTGCCTGTCATGAATTTCCTGCTGAGTGCATCAGCCACCACGTTAGCCTTTCCTGGATGGTAGTCGATAAAACAATCATAGTCTTTTATCAACTCCAACCAGCGTCTCTGTCGGAAGTTAAGTTCTCTTTGAGTGAGCAAGTATTTTAGACTATTGTGATCAGTATAAATATAACATTTTGCGCCATACAAGTAATGCCTCCATATCTTCAATGCAAAGACAATAGCTGCTAGCTCCAGATCATGAGTAGGATAATTCTTCTCGTGAGTCTTAAGTTGTCGGGAGGCATAAGCAATCACCTTGCCTTCCTGCATCAAAACACAGCCTAGACCATTTTTGGACGCGTCGCTGTAGATCACAAAATCCTTGTCCGGTTCGGGTTGAGTGAGAATAGGAGCTTCTGTCAGCATACTTTTCAGTTTCTCAAAACATTCCTGACATCTGTCAGTCCACACAAATTTGGTATTCTTCTGCAATAATCGAGTCAGTGGAACTGCCATAGTAGAGAAACCCTTTATAAACCTCCTGTAATATCCGGCTAACCCCAGAAAACTCCTCACTTCTGTCACATTTGTAGGTGGTTTCCACCGGAGAATTGCTTCAATCTTTGATGGATCCACCTTAATACCTTCTGCAGAAATCACGTGACCTAAGAAAGATACTTCATTCAGCCAGAAGTCACATTTACTGAACTTAGCATACAGTTGCTTCTCTCTCAAGGTCTGTAGAATAATTCGCAGATGTTTATCATGTTCTTCTGGTGTCCTTGAATATACCAGAATGTCATCGATGAAGACCACTACAAATTGATCCAAATAAGGATGAAAAACTCTATTCATCATATCCATGAAGGCAGCCGGTGCATTTGTAAGTCCGAACGGCATGACCAGAAACTCATAATGGCCATATCGAGTACGAAAAGCAGTTTTAGGTACATCTGCAGCTTTTACTCCCATTTGATAATAGCCTGATCTCAAGTCAATCTTTGAAAATACACTCGCTCCTTTCAGCTGATCAAATAAGTCTTCAATCCGAGGAAGAGGGTATTTGTTCTTTATGGTGACTTTATTCAGCTGTCTGTAATCGATGCATAGCCTAAGTGTTCCATCCTTCTTCTTAACAAACAGGACTGGTGCTCCCCAGGGAGAAACACTAGGTCTTATAAATCCCTTATCAAGAAGTTCCTGTAACTGAATCTTTAATTCCTTTAACTCTGCCGGCGCCATTCTGTAAGGAGCAATGGATATGGGTGCAGTGCCTGGGGCAACCTCAATAGAAAATTCTACCTCCCGGTCAGGTGGCAAACCTGGTAACTCATCAGGGAACAAATCTGGAAAATCTCTGACAGTGGGTACTTCTGACACTTTTGGGCTATCTTTCTTTGCTTCCACTGCATAACACAAGTAGGCTATACATCCTTTCCTGATCAACCTCTTAGCTGCAGTAGCAGATATCACATCAGACAAATAATTATGGCGCACACCAACCACTGTAATTTCTCGATCGTCTTCAAGCTTTAACGTGACCATTTTCCTTTTACAATCAACAGTCGCTTGATGGGCGGATAGCCAATCCATCCCCAGAATCACATCGAATTCATGGAAGGGCAACTCAATAAGATTTGCCAGGAATATATGTCCCTGGGCACTAATAGGACACTGTCTGTATATCTTATTTACTACCACGCTATGCCCCAGAGGATTACTCACCAAGATATCCTGGTCCAAGCATGCCTCTTTCATCCCCTTATCCCGAGCTAATGCAGTACTAATATAGGAATGAGTCGAACCAGGATCAATCAAAGCATGAACTGAATCAGATAATAGGAGAAATGTACCTACTATCACATCCGGAGCATCCTCCTCCTCTCTGGCTCTGACAGCATAAGTCTGGGCTGCAGATCTTCTCTGGCCCTGAGATGACTGACCAGCTGGTCTCGAGGCTGATGTGGTGGGAGTTGCTCCCCTACCACGACCTCTCGGTGCAGAGGACCCAGTACCTGACGCTGGAGATGCAACTGAAGCAGTCGGTAATGCCGGACAATCTTTAATCTGATGCTCCCTGGACCCACAGCGAAAGCACACTCCAGTCTGGAATCTGCATTCCCCATAATAAAATTTGCCACAATAATCACAAGCTGCAGCTGTCCCACTATCTCTATCTCGAGGAGTACTGGCAGCTGGTGTAACTGTACCTCTGCCACGAGTAGCACTACCTCTACCTCGTCCTGCTGGAACTGGAGGGCGGCTCTGAGGTGTAAACGATCCCTTTGACTTCTTACTTTGATCACCTTTTTCGCTCGACTGTCCTTGTTTCTCTTTTGCTGAAAACGTGCCTGCCTCTCAGCCTGCTCAGTCTGGATAGTCTCTAACTTAATGGATGCCTCCACCATGGCTCTCAAAGTGGGGTACTGCTGGGTCCCTATAATATGTCGGAGCTCGGTGTGCAACCCCCTCTCAAACCTCAGTCGCAGCTTCTCATCTGTAGTCTGACTTTTATCAAGATATGCACTCAAGCGCTCAAACTCGCGCTCATATTCTACCACTAATTTGTTACCTTGTCTAAGCCTCCAAAAGGCATCTTGCATAGCCAAATTGTATTCTGACCCAACATATTTGAATTCAAATTGAGACACAAAGTAATCCCAAGTCAACTGATCCGCTGGGATATTCCTCCTAACTGAATCCCACCAAATAAAAGCTGGTCCTTGCAGTAAGGCAACTATACCTTCCAGCTTCTCTTCTACTGAACTGTTGGTGATTTCAAAAAGCCTCTTTATCTTAAACAACCAATTTTCAGCCTGAGACGGTGTCAAAGGATCCATTCCAGAGAAGTCTTCAGCTCCTAACCTTTTTAACTGTTCCAGAATGGGTCTTCTTCTAGGTGGAGCTGGCTGAACTTGAACAACTGTCTGGGAAGACTGTGCTGGTCTCGCTTGCAGTCCTTGCTGGATATATTCAGCCATAAGATCAAGGAAGTCTGGCTGTGGAGGTGGGGGTGGCACTGCTGAAGGAGAAACCTGTGGTTGTGGTGCCTCCTGCTGTCCAGTACCTATCGAAGCTTTAATTCACCATCCCCCACATGTCTATCTCGCTCAGATGACATCTTTACACTATAAAACAAAAAGGAGCAGGTACACATTAGATTTCCACTAAACTTCATCACTTATAATTGGCATGTATATATAGATACAGGAATTTAAATCATACTTATTCCCACTCCGATCTTAGGACCGACTAAACCAATGCTCTGATACCACAAAATGTAACACCCTTACTGTAACAGTCTTATCGGACAAGCAGAAGGTCAGAAATTTTTTTTTTCTAATTCCCTTAACAATCAGTATGTATAAGTAACTTTCATTATTCAATGACCTATAACTGTTCAGAATTCACTATGCATTTAATAAAATTTTGGCAATATAACGGCTATATTCTTAGCTAGCCCTCTGAAAAGCAAACATTTACACAGCCTCTCAGAGGCACAACAGTTTAAATCAAATCATTTAACACATCCACAGATATTATCAAGCAACACCTGTATATCATTCATTCCCTGCACTTTCTTATCCTCATACTACCATAATTAACACAAAATACGATCATAGCTACACTAATATCTTCATATACAAAACATGATAAGTATATATATATATCTGTATATACATGCCACAAACAATCCTTTTAACTCTTTAGCTTCAAATTTTTCTCCTTTGTGTACCCATGCTCCAGACTAGCTGTACCTGCACGCAGTAAATTCTACGTGCTGAGCATTAAACATGCCCAGCGGTGACTAAAAATCATAATATTTTCCTATACTATAAATATATTAATAATTTTAGCTTAAGTAACTTATTATCGATTTTTCTTATCCGAAAGCAATATTTATTTTAGGAGTGACTAATTTTCCGTTCAATTCATAAATTCTCTTATCTTTTCAAGTTAGTCCTTGAACTTTTTATTTATTACAAAAATGCCATTTTATTCTATTAATTACTAGTTTACCCTTTTTAGTCCTTATTTTCTTATCTTACCTTATTAGTTAACTTATAATTTACCGTTTAATCCTTGATTTAACCTTTTTCATGTAAAATTACATTTTAGTCCTTTAACTTTATGCAGTTGACTTTTACTCAATTAGTTGACTAAATTTACCATTTTACCCTTATTACTTATTTTTTTTATTACTTTTATCAATTAATCACACCTTTTAAGCAAATTACCGTTTTACCCCTAACTTCTAAATTATTTTCATTTTAGTCCTTTTTCATATAAAACTTTCATTTTAACTTCTCTTTCACACTTTTAACATTTTCTTATCAATATGCCCCTAGTACAGACCCGGCAGAAAACTCTCAGACCGGATATGCGGGACGTGGACCCCACAGGACCACAACAGAATGAGAAATGACCTCCAAGAATCATTCCTCATATAACATATAACATGTGACAATACGTATGATAAATATACTATGGAGATCAGTGATCCGTCCATAGTAAAACAAGTCGCCATAACCTGCACCGCGGTATATGTATCCCTATGGCCAGCCAATTATATCCTGAACTAGGTTTTACTACCTGACTCTTTCTAAGGGCACATATTTTCTTAATTTCTTACTTTCATTACTTGTCAATACCGTATCAATACTTTATCATTACAGTCAATCTTATTTACACATATTATAAAATATTTTACAGTAATTCATCATGAAATCAATAAATTATGTCATAATTCATTCAATTGTCATATTTTTCAACTAATACCTAATTAATATTTATTCCGAAAATATTCATTTAATTTCCATAAATTCTATAAAAATTCATAATCATTAATTTACATTAGTATTAACATTAGGAAGCTTTAAATCTCTAAAATCATCAAATTTTACACTAGTTTCTTAGGATATACCATTCGGCCAACCCTATAACTCTCTCTTCTCATTGGTTATTATTTCATTTAAAGTTTTTAATAGGCTTATATGACTCCTAAATGCATGAATATAACAATAATTTCAATTATATCACAATACGTAAAAATTTTCTTAAGAAACCTAAAGGAATTTCATTAATTTAATTGGGAAATAAAAGGATTTATTAGTCACACACCTTTTTCTATGGATTACCCTTGCCTAGGCTTCCTTTCCCTTTCCTTTGGCTTGAGAACTTTGCTCCTCTTCTTGAATTCCTTAACAAACCGAAATTTCCATCAATGTTATCTCAATTATTTTGGCTTCAAATGCTAAATTTAACAGAAAAAATGAACTTTAGGCACCCAAAATTAGTAGTAGGCACCTAGAAACCAAATAAAAAACAATAAACTCATATACCTAATTTAGACACCTAAACTTTAACTCTAAACTTCTCTTGATTTTCTTCTTTGAATCAAGGATTGGAGCTGATGAAGGCAATATAAAGAGGCTGAAATCACTTTAGGAGGCTTTGATTTGGTGAGAATTGGTGAAGAAATGAAAGAAAAAGAGAGGAATTAGAGAGATATACAATTCGGCCACCAAGAGGGAAGAAGAAGAGAGGAGTTGCCGCTGGAGATTTCTGAAAAAATTCACCTTATATAGGTCTTCTAATTGGGCTATGGGCTGGGCTTTAAGTGGGCCTTACACTATTTATTAGTTTAGGCCCAAAAATTACCTATTTTAAGCCCTAATTAATTTCTCTCACTTAACAACTTCAATTTTCTTCAAATTTGATTTCATTATTCATATCATATCAAAAATAGGCTACCCATAAAATTTCAGCCCAATCGGAGTTCGTTTTGGGTCCGATTCAATTTTATCGGTCCAATTAAATCATATCGATCTGATTCCAAAAATACCAGTGTGGCCAAAAAATTTACTTTTTGCCACCAAAATAATATACATATTATTTTATGCATACATATAATTTTTGATAATTTTTAGACTTCATTTGCTATTTTTAGTAACTAAAATGGTAAAAAATTCAATTAAAAATCCTAATTCCTAATTTTCTCGGTTTTCGTTCTTTTGGCTTTTGGAGGCCTATTTGACCTCAATTTCACTTCAAATTTTAATCCCGAACTACTCGTGACTAGAACTTTCTAATAGTCCAATAAAAATTTTTCCACTTCCGGTTGTCATTTTCAGTCCGGAGACACTATTCACTATCGGAAAGCACTATTCACGATCAGTCTGATGTTGAGGCCATTACACTTTCTCTGCTTGCTATTTGTCTTCTGCCCCCTTTGATTATTGTTGAATATAGCAGTGTTAGCCATCAAGGCAATATTTTTATTTATCTCAGCATAACTATCCAAGATTTGTTTTTGCTTCTTGACATTCAGTAGCATTGAATAGACTTTATTTATGCTAGGATACAGATCCATCATTAACATTTGATTCTTGATATGATTATAGGACTCATTTAACCCTATCAAGAATTGAATAATTTTGGCATTTTCATTCAACTTCATAATCCTGTCTGAAACTCCACAAATGCTTCTTTCACAAGTACATTGAGGAACATGTATAATGTATTGTAACTCATCCCAAAGCCTGCACAACTTTGTGAAATACATGGATAAACTAGAATTACCTTGAGCAATAGTACCAATTTCTCGTCGTACCTGATATTCTTGAGGACCAGAGGAATCACCAAAACGTTTCTCCAATTTATCCCACAAATCCTTGGCAGATGACACATATAAGAAAGCTTCATGTAATTCCTTGGTGAGAGAATTAAGAATCCAAGATTCTACCATCGCATTCACACTAAGCCAGTCTTCATAGTCATCTGAATCTTCAGCCAGCATCTTAATTTTTCCAATAATAAACCCTAGCTTATGTTTCGCAGCAAGTGCCTTCTTCATCGAGGTACTCCATGTTCGATAATTAAACCCATTCAATGGTGTAGAAACCAGATTGATACCTGGATTTTCATATCCCTATAAATCCATAGGATTTCTTGCAACCCCAGTCCGATTAATTCTGCGAGTAGCTTCCTCTTAATTTCTGCATTCTTGCATTGGTGGATCGATTGGCACCTCCATCAATCTCGTAGAAGATCACTACCAAATCGTCTATCTTCAAGCTGCAATAAACTTGAAGGAAATTTCAACTTGAACGAAGCTCTGATACCATATTAACATAATAAAGGAAACAGAGCAAGAAAAACAAGAAGGAAAAACGCTTCCATTAATTCTCATGAAACAAAAGAAACAAGAAGGCAGCTTATATACTGCAACTACAACTAACAACCAAAACAGAAAAGTAACTAAGGTTACAAGAAAAAGAAAGAAATAACAAGAATGAACTATAGTTAGTATTAGTAAGCTAACTATGGTTAATAAATAATAACAACCCTATAGTTTTTAGAAGCATTAGGGGAAACGATCCAACCATTCATATGGGTGCTGCAACCCGAATCAAGGAGGTCGGGTCCTTCGAATCCAAATGGAGAAGGGCAAGAAGGGTACTATCATCCACATGAAATGAGTGAGAAAGTGAAAGATAGAGGCAGTCATGTGCAACGGTTGGTTCAGTTCAATAACCGAATCGAAATAATCGAAAATCGAATTTTCAATATTTTTATCAACCAAACCGTTCTTATAGAATATCGAATTTAAATCGAATCAAAATTTTCGATCGGTTTGGTTCGATTAACCAAAAAATCAAAAATTAAAACCATTTTTTAAAAAATTAAAAAAGTTGTGTCTAAAAATTATAAATCATAATATACTAAATTAAAAACATCTAAATTGTATAAAATAAAAGTTCAAATTAAAAATATAATCACAAAATATATAATAAATAATACAAAAAAACCGTTAAATAAATTTTTTCATTTAATCGATTTTCAAATTAATCGTCAAAATTCTAAATTATCACCTAAAAAATATATATTAATAATTGATAAATGTACTCATATAATTTATAACTAAAAATAAGACAATTTACATGTATAAATAATTATTCAATTCAAAAATAAAAAAATTATATAATTATATATAATTTTGATTCGGTTCGATTTTTTTCTTCAAAAACGAACCAAACCAAAATATCAAAATTTTCTAAAATTTAAAACCGAACCGAAAAAATGAAAAACGAACCAAATTGAAAAAATCGATCAGTTCGGTTTTTCAATTTGAACCGAATTTTTGCTCACCATTATAATAGGGTTTGATAATACGTGGGTGGGCACCACAATTGCTGATACTGAGTCATCCGTCAACGGGTGGATTTTATCACACATGGGATGGAATTCAACAATGGAAGGAATAGGACGTGGGGTTCCATTCTTGGCATGGCCATTAAGGGGTGACCAATACTATGATGCCAAGTTGGTGGTGAGTCATCTTAAGGTGGGGTATAATGTATCAGATGATTTGTCAGAAATGGTGAAAAAGCATGATATAATTAAAGGAATCGAGAAGCTAATGGGAGATAAAGAAATGAAGAAAAGAGCTGAGCAATTTGGTGCTAAGTTTGGGAATGGATTTCCAGATAGTTCAATGGTTGCTCTAGTTCCTTTGATTTATTTTTATTCAATGTTTTCAGAATCGGTTCGGAGATCGACTCGGTCCACCAACTGAGTCAAGCGTCAATTGGTTGGATCAAGTCGACTCGGAGTTTTTAATTTTTATTAAATATAATTATTTATATAAAAATAAAAATATAATATATCAAAAGACATTGAAAATTTTATTAATTAATAAATATCAATGTAAAAATATTAAGACCAACAAAGTTAGTTGTGTTTCTAAAATTATTTGTATGCTACTTATATACCAATTGCAACATGGTGATGCTTAATTAGTCAACATTAATTGTCCTTAGATGGTGCTTATCAATATCTAATTTCAGTTCCATTAACATGCAATTTAAGCAATCAAAACTTAATCCAATTTCTTACCAGCTTTTTATTCCTTATAAACTAATTATATATTCAAATATTTCTATCGTTTTAAAATTTTCAATCATAATTACCAATTCATTAGTTGTAATTACTATCAAAGGATTTTTTTGATCTATATATAATAAACTCTTATATATAAAAAATAATAATTAAAAAAATTATTTACTGTTAGGATTAAACATAAAAAATTTTTGTGGTGATTCAATTCTACATTTATACATGTATTATAAATATTGTTTTTTTATATTTTGAATATATATAATAATTTGTTATGAATTTAGTTAAAAGAACACATTATAGGATCTTTAAATTTTATGTTTTTAATTATATCACTGTATTTTTTGGGAATTTAGGGATTGATTTCTTAAAATGCAAATTTGTTTGGTTGAACCGGAATCCGGTCCGAGTCACCGGTTCAACCCGATTTTTTCCGAGTCAATCCGAGTTTTTACCCTTTCCAATTTTCATGTTGAATCGACTCGAATTGCTTGTCGAGTCACGATTCAACCGGTCCGACCGTCCGAGTCAACCTGAGTTTAATAACCATGTTTTTATTGGTGCGAAGGCTGACCAAAAAATCTAACTGATCTGTAATAAATTTGATTTCTTCTTTAATCCGTTCGTTTTTAAAGTAAAAATTTGGTATTATCAATTGAATTTTTAGTGTTAAAAAACTATTAAAATTAAAATAATTAAATTATTATTAAAATTATATTTTTTATAATTTATGTATTTATTTATATAAAAAATTCTAATTCTATTTTTTTCTTTTTTTGTTTTCATTTGTGTGCCGTTTCTACCTCTCAATCGATAGAAAATACTGAATTAAACTCAAATTTTAAATTATAATTAGAAAAAAAATTCTCATAAAAAAGAAAAAAAAACCTATTTTCAAGGTTTTAAATGCAATAAAAAAATTAAAAAAAAAATACAATTGAGCAGCGGTGACAACATAAGATGATGAATGAGACATAAGTAACAGAACAACATCGAATTAAAGGTTAAAGCGAAAAAATATCGGAAAAGGGAATATGCACAAAATAGTTACTTAATTATTATTTTTCGTTTCACTTTTTTTTTTTTTCCTTTTATCTTTTACTGCTCAAAATATAAATAAATAATTTTTTAATTAAATTTAGTTTTCATATAAAAATTTAAATGGTGTAGTATTACTGTATTAAATATAGTTGAACCCTAATTTATGAATAAATATGTCATAAACTAAAATTTAGTTGAAAAAAATCCGATCATGTGTCTGTGTTAGGTCAAGTTTCAGATATTTTCGATTTGGGATTCGATTATAAAAGTTTCATATCATTCAAATTTAACCTATTCAGATTCGAATCATTATTTTCGGATAGGTTCATACTGAATTTTTTAATCGAGTAAAAAATTGTGAGGTCTAAAATCCTACCTCCTTGAATCTATACATTTTTTTCACTATTTAATCCTTAATTATTATACATTGCATTATATGTCTAGATTTTTATTTTAATACGCATGGCGTTCAAATAAAAAATTAATAAAACAAAAAATGAACGTTTAAATATTTAATATATCCTAAAATAATACTATAATTTTATCTAAATTTGACAAACTTAAATTTTACATAAATTGACCAAAATGAAATAAGTGTCTAGGGACCCAATAAAAGTCATAATAAAAGTCGAATTGTCAAGCTGATGTGAGAATGTCCAAGGCAACTTCCTTCAAGGATGGCATAGTATCCTGCTGATGCAAACAAACGGCCCTGTTTTTCACTTTTCTAAGGACTTTCCATGGACCAGGGTAGCACCTATACCCCAAAACAAAGCCAAGCAAAACCGTTCTTTGAGATTGGAATTCAAAACAATTTACAGTCAAAGCCAAAACAGCCATTTCTCAGTAGCCAACCAACCTGAAAAGAGTCCCTCCGTTGCGTCCCTTGAAATTGTGAATGTAATATACAGTCTCCATATTTGGGAAGAGTGTCTTCAACAGAACAGCCAGCTTTGGATAGAAGAAAGCCGGATAATCTTTTTCACTTCAAGGACAACATCAAGGTTGATTTGAAGTAAGAAAATACAATCCGTTTTAAAAAGGATACAGCCAGATCTTATACGATCAAGTTCTCCATTGAATATAATCAGTTTCCGAGTTGTGTTAGCAACAGCTTCTTTGTAAAGCTCTTCCACCACAAGCATTTCTGAATTGGCAAATGAATACCGAAAGTGTTAAAGTCCAGAGGAGTTGAGGCCTAAAGATGGCAAGTTTGAAGGTACCGTTGACATTGAAATAAGGATAGGCGACCAGGAATAATTCGTCTTCTGCTTTCACACGGTCTCTCATTCTCACTTTCTCAACAAAACCAAAATCCTCAAAAAATGATGGCTTTGTCAAATAATCCAACTTGAGCGAACATCCTCCAAAAGCTGATTCTCTTGCAAATTTAACTTCATTTGCCTCTGGAAAGAACTGGGGACAAAGATTAATAATTAGCTAAAGAGAGGTCAACTAAATTTGCATAAATAACACAAAAGCATCCCTCAAACAGGGCAACTATGAACAGATGATTCAAATTAAGCTATCTAAGCTCTAAGCCAAAAACTATTTCCCCTTATCAAATTGCCATCAACATAACAAAGGCAAATAGAAACTAAATACTTACAACTCTAGTTTTCGTAGTTTGCTCTGGACTAACAAAACGGTCACAAAATTCCCGAATTAACTGCATACTTCCGGTCATTTCTATGCCTCCTTCACCATCACCTGTAAAGACGACACAAATGCACATAAAATTAAAATCACAATCAAACATAAAAAAAACATCACAAAGCCAACAGAAAAAGAACCTGGAACTGATTCAAGTCCAGCTGTCGGGAATTCAATCTCCTATGCAAGAATTTCAAATCACTGACAATTAGGGTTTTAAACTTTGTGAGTTCTGAATAATTAAACTTGCGAATGCTAACCATTAATTGTTTCCCATCCTCCAAAGCCAATTGGGTTGCTGTTTTGGCCTGTTACAAACCCAAATATGAGTAATTTTTCTACTGCAATACTCATACCAAAACAAAAAATCCCCCCAAAATTAGGTAAATAGGTCATAAGGTTCATCTAAATCAACGATCTTACCTGATCAAGAAGCTCCTCATAATCACGAGGGAATGGGACGTCAAATTCAATAGAAGAACTGTCATTTCTTGAAACTGAGCGAGCGGTTCTGATTTTCTGAATCTTAAGATGTTTATAAGTAGTTAAAGAAAATGCAAGTTTGTTTTCAACCTACAAGTTACCAAGAAAGCTAATCAAAAGAAGGAAAATACAAGAAAATGCATAAGGTTAAGAGAAAATTGGCATAGAAATTTTGACGGAAACCGAACGGAATTAGGATTTTGAGTTACCTTAGTATTTGTAAGAGAAGAGAGGAAGAAGGAAACAGAGGATGCAAATGTGGAGTTGGATAACGGCATATTTTTCAACCACAAAGAGAGCGCCTGTTTGAATTTCAGTTGAAGAGTTTAACAACGCCTATATAACGGTAACGGTAAAGTTTAGTTAAATGGTTTATAATTTAATCTTTTATTTTTTTTTAAAATATATTATAATGTGTATTTATTGTTTTTATGCGATTGAGCCTCGAGCGGAAGACCTTGCAGTATCGATCACTAAATCAGTGTTATTAAATCAAAACTTATAAATTATTAATTTACAGCTTTTATATATAGCCAATGCAAAATTGATCACCAAATCAGTATTATTAAAAATCAAAATTTATAAATTTCTCATCCAAATCAAATTTAGGCAAATTGTATGAACCAAATTTGTAGTATATTGCTATTTATGCATGTTAACCACTAACTCATTCATTTTTTAATCAACTTTATATAAATGACAATACATTATAGATTTGATTCATAAACCTTACCTAAATTAAATTTAAGCAAGACAGTCTTGATATATAATATATTTTATATACCGCAAGTATACGCATAGTATATTGAAATTATATGTATGTTGTACATCAAAATACACCCATAATATATTGAAAATACATTTACAATATTAAAAATATATTTGCAATATATGGGCACACAATACATTAAGTACACTTGCAATATACATGAAGTGGGCACACAATAAATTAAGTACACTTGCAATATACAGTAATATTCTCTCTGCTCCACTAAATTATTATTTAAAAAAAAATTATAGCACCAAATTGTCACTTTAATAAATTTAAAATAACATTTAATGCATATTTTGAATTTCACCTTTTATCTAACAGTAACAAAATATATCATAACTTAATTAATATTTCAATTTTTCTATACATTTTACTAATTTGTATAATAAGTTACAATTCGATGGAACATAGGAAATATCAAACCATTTTTCACAACCGTATTTATGAATATTCATCCAATGAAACCAGGGTATATTGAACCTCTCATTAAATCAAACAAAAATAGATACACCAGAGATAGTCAAAAACAACAATCACAATCAAATGGACAGAGTGGTGTGCATCCAGCAGTGGAGGACTTAATACCCAATTCCTCTTCTGTATAAATATTGAAGCCATCCTCTGTTTTCTTTCGATGTCCAGAAGCTGGCTCTGTAAATCTTCCTTCTTTATCTTCTTTACTCTTCTTCTTCATCAAAGATTTTGGTTTCCCAGATTCATTCTCATTCTTTTGCTTTTCAGGTTTCTTCCTCTTCTTTCCAGCGAAGATGTCATCAATTTCTCTGCCGGCCTTCTTTGGTGTTGACGATGATTTTGTAGGTTCTAAAACAGGGGCTTCTTCAGCTTCCACGCTGGTCTTTGAGGATCTCTTTTTGGGCATATTTAATAAACCTGAAACTTTCACGCCAATCACCCAATTACTCAGTACCACTAAGATATAAACACAAATCCTTCAATTGTTTTTGGAAGAAAGACAACAAATTTAGCCTTTCAGATATGATCGATTAAAGAAAATCCGTCTTGCATAAATAACTCAAGTAGGCAAAGCCTGAATCACTTTGACTGAATTTTCTTCAAAAATAAGCTATACTTTCTGCTTAATTAGTAAAGAAGGTAGGATATTTTTTTACTAAAGGAATTTTTTTCCTAATATTCTGCACCTGAAGCAAGTTTTGTGTATAAACAAATACAATATTTTGTTTAAGCCTGTAACCCAAACAAAGTAACCGACGATGATTTTGTGTATATTCAGCATTAACAACCTAACACAAAAATAACCAAGAGACCAACAGTCTAACAATGATTAATCCATTTGTAAATTTACACAGATTTCAGATTCATCTGTCTAGCTACTGCGAACAGGATGTGCATTAAAAGGCAACTTCAAATTCAGAATCTATAAATTTAACAAAATCAAAAGAAAAAGAAAAATCATCAAACAGAAGGGAAAACCGAACTATGAGAGATTCACCTTATTAAGTAAGGGAAGAAAGCAGCGACCAATTCGAAGTAAATCTAAGGGCTGCAGAAAAATGAAATCTTGTTCCCAAATTCTCCAGATAGCATACAGCGACCGTGCGAACCGTGAGCAGAGGGTGGGGCGGCTGGGATAGTTGAAAAAAATAAAAGAAAAAGAAAATGTGGGTTTAGGTTTCACAATGAAACTACGTCGCTGGAGCCAAGAAGCACAGTAGTAGAGTGCATAACTGGAGTGACTGAACCAATGGGCTATAGGCCTGCGCGTTACATATAGGGATGATCACGAAAAGGGGATTCCCTGGCCCCAATGGGAACCCGCCCCGAACGGGGCGGGAAATCCCCGAATTTTCCCCCCGTGGGGGCGGAGACGGGAAAAAAAAATTCTCGTTATAAAATCGGGAACGGGGACGGGGAATGGAGTATCCGCCCCGCAGGAATTCTCGCCTCGCAAATTTTTTTTTAATTTTAAAATATAATATTTTACAAATAATTATAATTAAAATTAAAATATAACTTAATTTTATTACTTAATTTTAAATTTATGAATGGTTAAAATTTATATTATGATTAATTTTAAATTTTTTATTTATTAAATGTTATATTTTAATTTTAATTATTTATAAAATATTATATTTTAAAATTAAAAAAATAAAAAATTCGGGGATGGGGATCCCCGCGGGGCGGGGGACAGGGGGGATTTTCTTCCCGTTTTAGATTCGGGGGCAGGGACGGGAAATCTCCGACCCCGCGCGGGGCAGGGAGTGAGGATGCAATCACCGGCCCCGCCCCGCCCCGTGAGCATCCCTAGTTGCAGAGGCTTTGCCTATTAACTAAAGAAGAAATTACTCAAAATACAAGGTTTTTGGGGTTTTTTTTGGGGGATTTTACATAAAAAAAAACTAAAAAAATAACAAAAAAAAGAACCTTTTTGCATTTTTTTCAACAATACAACATTTTAAAATTTTAATTTCATTTATACAACTTTTTATTTACAAATACATAACTTTTGTATATTATTAAACAAAAATAATGTATTCTCACTATCTCTTCCTCTCTCTCCCGATTTTCGGATCATTGGAGCAACATTCATATTTTTGTTTATTTTTCTCTCTCCTAAACAATGTTATTAAAATCGAACCAAATAAAAAAACCGATAAAGTTGGGAGTTTGTGATTCGACCGGTTCAACCGGATTTTTTTCTATTTTTAAAATATTTTAATTATTATAATTTTTTAAATATTATTGTATAAAAATTAAAAAAATATTCATCAAATATTAAATATATATCACAAATATTCTAATAATAAGTTACAAAATATAATTTTAATTTTATTATTACAAGTAATTAATTATGAATTTTTAAATATCATATGTTAGAAACATAAAAATACAATCATATCATGAAAATAATTTTATATTTAGATGGAGTACTAATGAAGAAAACACAAAAAATATTAACATCGCATATATGAGTATAATTATATTTAATTACAATAAATTCAAATAGATAATAAGTATATTAAATTATTAAGTGATATTTTTAGAATTTAAAATTCTAATTTTTTAAATAAATAAATAATAATAATTTAATATATATATATTTATATTTTAAATTTTTATTATTTATTTATTTGGAAAAATTAGTATTTTAAATTCTAAAGTTATTACTTAATAATTTAATATACTATTACAATGATCCAAATAAATAATAAGTATATTAAATTATTAAGTGACATATTTAGAATTTAAAATACTAATTTTTTCAAATAAATAAATAATAAAAATTTAATATATATATATATATATATTTGATTACAATGAATTAAAAATATAATAAGTATATTAAATTATTAAGTGATATACTTAAAATTTAAAATACTAATTTTTTCAAATATATATGTGTGTGTGTGGGGGAGGGTGTGTGGGTGGGTGAAAATATAAAATAAAAATTGATTTTTTACACTTTTTAGCAAAAAATTTGATTTTATCTGGTTCTTCGGTTTTATGGTTCAATTCGTTTTTTTTACCAATTTGATTTTCAGTAGTTGAACCAATCGATTGTTCTACTGGTTTGCGATTAAACTGATTCAACCAATCGGTCCGATCCGCTTTTAATAACTATGCTCCTGAACCAAAAGCTTTCCTTCCATTTTTCGTTCACCTTTGGCATCAATCAGAAACACGAACAGACCCTGTGAGCTCCTACAGACAAGGCAATTCTTTCATTCTCCTTCGTTTCATCTTACTTGCCGGCGATAACCAAATTGGAGATAGGCGAGGCGAGACAAAACATTTCAGCACTGATTCTGAAGATAACAAGTTTCTTGGGCCACGTGACCACCTCCAGCATATTCTTTACAGTCCAATCTTTGTTTGGGCAGTGGTGGCATTTCGTCGACAATGCTCAGGTGATCAGAGACCAACGAATAAAATGTTAATTATATTGAATTAAATTAAATTTGAAGGAATATGCATGTGAAATGTTATGTGAACTACCAAAAGTACTTGTCTTCAAATTCTTCAAATTAAATGTACATATTAGGGAGAAAATCTTATATACTAGTGAATTTCGCTTCTTGTCTTAAGAATTTTGTAATTGATACTTCAAAATTAAGTGAGTTTGGTTTGCTTAATTAAAGTGAAATTGATTGAAAATTTTTAAAAATTTATATAAAATTGAAACTATATTTTGATTTTCACTTCAAATTTCAATCACGGACTTATCATGACTAATATTTTCTGATGGTCCAATAAAATATTTTTCACTTTCGGATGTATTTTTCAGCCCGAAAAATACTATTCACTGTCAAAAAATACTGTTCACGGCTAACTCAGTGTTCGGGCCATTACATGTAAATTGAATTTTTTATAAAATAAAAAAAATATAATTTAATAAATTGACTCATATTGATTGAATTATTATTTGATTAATCATATATTCATTAAATTATCATTGAATCATATATTATTTTTTTGTAAGTACTGAATTGATATTAAGGATATTTAAAAAATAAATTAAAAATAATTTATTTATTTCAAGTATAAAAATTAAGAAATTCATTTTCAATTTTATAGATTAATTATTTTATTTCAAGCATAAGAATTTATTTAAAAATAAATTTCATGTGGAATTCATTTGAATTACACAATTTAAATTCTTTTGTTCCAAATAAGCCCTTAATTTCATATATAAATTAATTTTTTTATTCTTTTCCATAATTACAAAAGAAAAAAAAAAGGAAAAAAAATGAGCAATAACTTTGTTTAAAAAATTATCTAAGCAATTAACATTTAAACTCTCTACCTGACACAGAGTGTATTTGACTTATGTTAATTATTTTTGTTTTTAAAAACGATATATTTTTATCTAATTAAAATATTTTGAATTCACAAAAGTTTTTTTTACCAATACTTTGATGCTTGTGGTTAGATATATGTAGGGTAAACAAAAAAAAAAATCGAAATTTAGGTTAACCAAAAAATCGATCTGAAACTGAACCAATTTTTAAATTAATCAAACCAAAAATTTAAATTTACTATTTTTATTATTTAAAAACCGGCTGTTAATTGTTGACTAACTGTTAACTGATCTACAAATATTTTATATATTATATTTTAAATTTGACACTTAAAATTTTTAATATTTTTATAATTTATAAAAATTATGATATATAACTTTCAAAAAAAATTATTATAATACATATTTTTAATAAATAAACATTAAAATTATCTTTCTATTACTATTATTTATTTATTATACGTATATAATTAGTAGTCTGTTGTTAGTTTCATATTAAATATATTTAATTTCTATAATTAATCATGAAAATTTTATTTTTATTTTTATTTTTTAATGGATATTATATTTAATTTTTTAACTATGAAAAACAATATTAAAAATTGTATATTTTATTAAATTTATATGTCAAAATTATTTAGTGGCTAACCAACAAATCGATTTGAAAAAATTAATTAAAAACCGAAATCAATATAGGGATCAATCGAAATTAATAGATTGGTTAATAAAATTGTTAATGAATCAGTTAATATTCATCCCAAATAAGTGCATTAGCGGGACTGTGTCAATTTTTTATAGGGATGAGCATGGTTAACCGAAATTTAGGTTAACCGAAAAATCGATCCGAAACTGAACCATTTTTTAGGTTAATCGAACCGAAATTTTAGGTTTATAATTTTTACTTTAAAAATCGGTGGTTAACCGATCCGAAATTAAAATCGAATATATATATATATATATATATATTATAAATTATATTTTAAATTTTACACTTATATTTTTCAATTTTTGTGTAATTTATAAATATTATGATATATAATTTTGTAAAATATATATTTTTAGTAAATAAATATTAAAATTATGTGCATAATTAGCATTCTATTGTTAGTTTTATATTGAATATTTTTAATTTTTACAATTAATTATGGAAATTTTATTTTTATTTTGATTATTTTAATGGATATTGTATTTAATTAGTATTGTTTCATTTTTAAAGCATTTTTAACTATTAAAAATAATATTATAAATTGTATAATTTATTAAATTTATGTATTAAAACTTTTTAATGATTAACCGATAAATCGATCCGAAAAATCGAAACCGATATAACGGTTAACCGATAGTAATAGACTGGTTTAAGAAAATTATTAATGGACCAGTTAACTGGTCCATGCTCATCCCTAATTTTTTACCGAGCCCAATCAGACTTTAAAAAATGTTTCTTTGCCCAAATTCGTATAAATAAAATGCACGCTAAACTCAAACTTGGCATGAACAATTATTGTTCTAAAGATTATTCATTTATTTATAGGGTTAAATTTTTTTTTTTCCATATTGAATAATTTTGCTTTTTTTTTTTTATTTTGGGATCTTGGTAGCAGAGAAAAAATATATAGAGTGGTTAATAAATGATTGTGGTTTGTAAAGTAAAGAAGAGTTGGTATTCCAACTGAAAAATTTTGAAAACAACTTGCAAATTGGTAGCTGATGCCATGAGTCAAAGCAATTGAAGAAGCTAAGGATAACTGAGTGCTTTATAGCATCAATGGCATTTTTCATCAAGGACTAACAAAAGAGAAAGAATTAGAGCGTGTTTTGCATTGCTTTTGGATAGATAAAAATCGAATTATTGGATAAAAAGCTGATTATATGATAAAAATATATATTTAATAAATGCTAATTTTTGAAAAAATAATTTTGTAAAAAATGAAAAAATCTTCTATTGAAAAAAGATAGAAATTAAAGTTTTTCCAAAAATTTAAATTTTAACTTTTAAAAATAGTTGTTTTAGAATTATTTTTAGATAAAAATATCATTTATTTTATTTTATAATGACAATTATACTTAATATAAAAAATAATAGAAAAAATGTTCATTGTTGAGTTAAGACAAATAAAAAAAATTATAAAATAATAATTTAAATATTTATTGTAAAAAGTTATTTTTAGTTATATCATTTACCAAATAGTTAACAAACTGATTTTGAATTTATAAATTATTTTAAATTTTATTTATCAAATAATTATTTACTTTTTGGAATATAACTTTTTGGAATACAATTTTTACCAATTAAAAAGTTTATTTTTATAAATTTTGCGAAACTGGCCCTTAAATATGGTGAAAACTTGTTAGTGTTGTAACAATAACCAACCGCTTTAAATACAAATATTGTAAGAGGACTTTGTTCTCAGTCTTCAACTCATGGCCTTTCTAATCATTTGAACTTGGTGTTCATCTGCTACCAGGATATTACTGTTATAATAAGAAAAAATGAAAATATGTAAAAGGAATGGATAAAATAATCTATCACTCTTAAGTAAATCAGATGAGTAAAATGGAACCAGCTTATTACCTCTTCAATACACAGCAAATCTCCAAAGTGGTGAGAGAATGTTCTTAGCATTAGGATGGACCAACTCAACCCTCTCCCACCATTTTTGGGAAGTACTTGGATTCTTGAAAGTGAAGGGAGAGTCATTGTTTGTTAACAGAAGAGACAGTGGCACCCTATAAAGCTTTTCTCAATTCACTATTTCTATATCTACTAGGGTATTACGTATTATGTCTCCCCTGCAAATGCTCTTCAAATTTGGTAAGATATCCAATGCAAATTTCTTTAGCTTTGGGAAAAGCCAACTGGACATAGTCGTGGCTTCCATATTCTTCTTCCGTTGCTATTATCTCCTCCATTTCCTCACAATATGATAATTCAAGTCTTTCCAGGTTTTGAAAATTTGACACCAAACCAGGTGGGAACAGCTTCTTCATATTTGGACAACGATCCTGCATGCAGGATGCCTTAAGTTGGTAAAGTGTAAAATGAGGTAGTGACAATGGTAGTCCTGCTGCTGCCGCATTTTCTTCCTTCAAATTGTCAAAATATATACTGGATTCTCTGAAATAAAGATGGGGAGGATGAAACAAAGATGGGGAGGAGGAGGACAAAGAAATAAACAATTTTGTCTCAGAACAATTAACAATAAACAAATTCCTGTCATGAGACTCGAAGATGTTGGTGACATTATGCCAAGAATCAATTTCTCCCACCACAAGTATAGCAATTTAGATTGGAGGGAAGTGTTCTCTATGGAGGACTGAAAAATTAACCTTGGATGAAGACAGAGAAAATGCACCACGAATTTATTGAACGAGAAGTCACCATGTTCTATCCCATTCTTCCAACTCATCATCCCAATTGTCTTCTTTAGTGGATTGTGAAGGTAAATTATCTATGTTGTCGATCCTTTTATAACAATATAAAACCATTATTAAATATATATCACACCAACTATGTCTGCCAAAATATTCTCTAAGAAGAAATTCTAGTCAAATTCTAATTACTATAGCAATTACCACTACAGAAAAACTGGGTATTAGCGACCCAACGAGCACAGGATAAAACTATTATTAAATGTATATCTTACATAGATATACACAAGCTAGTTAAACAAGCAAACAAACATCATCTTAAATTACAACGAAATTCTTGTTTAACAAGCAAACGTCATCAGCTAAACTAGAAAAACAATCAATTCAAAACTGATTTGGGAATCAATATGAACACTATGGAGCCTTCAATAAACGAAAGTACATAGTTACAAGCAAAACCTGCAGCCATGCTAGTAAACAAGAAAATCACATGATTACTGTTTAAGCAACCAATCACTCGGACCCTAATCACTCATCCACCAAAAATTAAAGAAAGAAATCAGCTAACCTTGATTTGTTGAACCAATGATCTGCAGCCACAGGGGCAACGAGACAACAATTATTTTTTTGGTTTACAATTTCTTGTCTTTTGAAAGAAAACCCATCTCCAATAGAAGCAGAAATGCAAATTGTGGAAAAACAGCAAATATGGAATCACAATTGAATTTCAAATGAGGAAGTTGGGCGTGGCAGTTATCCAAAAGAAAGTAATGAAATTGGGGAATATAATTTCAATCCCCTTCATTCAAACTAGCAAAACAAACACTGGGGTAACTAAATTTTTACAGAAGGGATTTTCTATAGTTTAGTACAATGGGTTATATAAAAACAAAATTCAAACAATGAAACTAAATGTAATACACCTGCACTTCCAGTAATGATTCAGCTAATTAATACTGGAAAGACACCAGCAGCTCTTTTATCACAAAGATTTTATGGCACCATCTTTCAATCATTCATTCTCACGCCAATAAGTTTTCTGGATATATTGGATTTTAATTTAAGACCATGAGAGAGAGCTTCTGAAAAAATAGCATCAATAGCTCCTTTTAACTCGTAGACTACGAACATAGCAAAAGCAACTGGAAGTCCTGCAATAATATAAGCACCAAACCGCATGAAATTGACTATTCCATGGAGGAAGCAACACTCTGATTATATTTTCAATTAGAGCGACAAGCATTTACTATTTTAACACATTGATGAAAAGTGCAGGATAATCAAAGTTTGAACTTCTCTAACGGCACAACATTCCCAAATATTAATTTGTAAGCAGTTGCAAATAGCAGTTTCCCAAATTGGATCAACTCTAACTGTTGACCACATCCATTTATTTGTATACAAGTAGAAGAAAATACACAGGAATTGGTGTGAACATGTATATGCATGTGTATAAATGAGTGAAACAGAGAGATAGAAAGAGAGAGAGAGAGAGAGAGAGAGAGAGAGAGAGAGAGAGAGAGAGAGAGAGAGAGAGAGTACATACCTATGACAAATAAACTCTGAAGTGAAATGGCTCCAAGAAAGCTAAGAATCGATAGGAAAAGAATAACCTGTTTAATTACCACAGAGAGAATGAGATGAAACAGAACCCAAAGTTCAAAAGCAAGACTGGCTAAAGTGCTATGTACAAAGTTCTAATCAATTAAGCACACTGAAAAGTTGAAACCAAATGTCTTTTTGACTGCTTATATTACACGGCAACCTCTGTTGTTTAATGTACCCTTTCAGCAAAGGACAATATATAAACGAGGAAATAGTTGCAGAGATGTTAAAAACCTTAAAGAACAAGGTCCAGTCATGTCCCTTGCAAAGAGATTTTAAAATGTTAACAGCATCATTCCATGGAGAAGCCATTGAAACAGCAAATTGGCGAGACTTCTCCTCTGACAAATGAAAGCTTGAAGCAGGAATTTTTTCAATTGTACACCCAAATCTGCATCAAACGAAAAAGCAAGTTAGATAGCTTCTATATAACTCCCATAACATCAGAAGTTAGCATAATATTTAAAATCAATAAGACTGTTTACTAAATTTAGAGGTTCCCCCCCCCCACCACCACAAAAAAAAAAAAAAAAAGAAGAAGGAGGGCTAGCACTTACATTCTCTCTGGTAAATTTCCATGGATGAACAAGAATAATGATGCCACCAGGAGAACCTTTGAAAGTGCAGTAATGAAGGTAGAATGAGATGCAACTAAGTTGTAGTAAATTGCAATAAGGATTAACAAGGTAATCAGCGTCTGCTTTTTATCCTTCCAAAGTAATGTATCAGCAACTGCATATGACAGCAGCAGCACAATAGTGACCTTTAACAGATAAGGTGGCATCATCAATCACATCCAATCACTTTTCCATGAACCATCTCCAAGAACAACATGATATGAGGGTTATGCATTCGTTTATTCTTTTTCATATTTGTTCAATTATTTATTTATTTTGACAAAGGCACACAACTAAATAACGCCTGCATAAAAAGGAAGGACCAACTTAGGTCGGTGCAACAGACCTCTCCAATAAGTGTCCACATTGCCGTGTAGCACATGAAACAACACTAAGATGTCCATGTAAAAAAAGCTCACAATAATGCATGGCAGTGTACCCTAACTATTTCTTCAACCAACAACCAACCTCTTTTGCCATCTTGGAACATGAAACAAAATCCTGCTGTCAGTTTTACCCTTTTCAGGCCCCAGATTAATCCCATCAATTGTTTTGATTCCGTAAATACCATAGAAATTGTTAAGGGGAAAATATATGTGGAAATCAGCCGTATTAAGTTCACAATTGTCTTTCTGATATAGTCTTATACTGTTAGTTAACCGTGACAGGGGTGTGACATAGAAGAGGTTGTTATGGGCAATTAAAATGCAAGGTTAAGCTTGATTTAAGTCCTACATAGAACGTACATCTAATAAGAGGTGCTATATAAAGGAAGTAACCGGTCATACCTTTTCCACCTCCAAGATATCTGTAAGCCTTAGATGGTCCTTCTCTCTTTTTAGCCCGATCAGCCCTCAAGTGTGAAAATGACTCAAGAGTCCTTTTCAAACCTTCCTGCAGATAGTTCAGAGAGTCACAGCATCACTGGTAAGCAACTGATCTTGGACCTTGAACTAAATGTACCATCATAACTTCACAAATTGTGTTTGGATTGGTGTTCTTGAAAATGCTCATCATCTAGAAAGCCCAGATTAGAGACATGGTGCAGCAACAAAATCCAAAGTAGACATTACAACCAAAAAACAAAAAACTACTAGTGTACCAAAAACTATCTCAAAATAATCATCTAGACTTTAAAATATACAAAAATAAATAAATAAATAAATAAATAATAATAATAATAATAATAATAATAATAATGTTAATGCATATGAAAAATGGGGATGGGCCACACCCAATAGAAGCTAATTTGTAAAGCAGATATGCAACTCATATGGCAACTGCTACTAAACCCAAGCAACTGGTGCATGCATGCATACAATACATACATAAATAAGAATAAATTGAGTATAAGTTTGTCAGAAGAAACTCATAACGTGACATCTTGAAAGAAAAAGAATGTAAAAATGTTCATAAACCTCAAGTGGTACAATGGGAGTGTAGCTGAGTCGATCCTTTGCTTTTGAACAATTAAAAGATCTACTACGAGAGAGGAGTATAATTCTCGAAGGTATCAACTGTGGGACCTTCATTCCATATGGGGCCAACAGTTTATACATCAGCTCCACCAAATGTGCAACTGGCATCATAACCGAAGCGGGAATCTTTATCCTTGGCCTGCAAACTACATTGCTTCAGTTGAAAAGATATTGGGATCAGATAATCATATAAGTGCATGTTATTACTTAAGATCCCATGAAGCAACATCAGCAGCAAAAGAATGGCAACAATAAAACAAGACTGTATTCATCTTAAAAAACAAAATGACTAACGATAATAATCTAGGTGGCAATCAAACTATTCTATTAGAGATTCCATAACAATGGTCAACAGTCAATGCAACAACATCAATTGGGCAGGGCCAGGCATAGAAGGACTCAACCAGAAAATAGTTCCTTTTTCAGAGAAATATTCAGACACTTGGATCCAATCAATCAAAGAAGACTACCAACCTCTCATAGCCAAGACCTCCAACCACATGTGAAGAAAAGTCCCAGAACTTAATAGGCTCCATATTTGTTATGAAATATGCCTGCAAATTCAATTGCCTCTTACCAAACAATACTCTTCGGAGTTTCCAGTTTAACATGTGATATCACACTTTCAAAGCAAGAGTTTCCATGATATAGCAAAAAAAATACTGGAGAACAAGAAATATAGGGATGAGCCCTTCACCAGGACATTTCTATTCCACATGCATTTAACACAATTAGACATGATTAAGTCATTTTATAGTTTAACCCAAGCCGCAAGCACCTTTCAGATCTTCCATTTATAACTAACCAGCATTTGTTAGAAATTTTGGAATTTAATTAGCATGAAGCACAAAGCAAAGACTCTTCTATTAAGGTGACACAGGAAAGGGTAAAGGTTTAATAATTTAACATTTTTGCTTTGAATTCTAACCATCACTCTGAAATAATATTAGAAAAACAATTCCACGTAAACGAATGGCAACAGACTTGTCAAATGCTTTTACACATCTTTGAACAAAGCCATACATATCAACTTACTACCAGATTTGAAGAACTTCAATGAACTTTGGCAATTGCAACTTCTAACAGTGAAAACTACAGTCCCAAATAAACTTGTACTGTCAAAAATGCATCTTACACAAAGGTCAAAGGTTGCTTTCTTTGATAATAATACTGCATGTATCCAGATTCACCAAAACTTCTGAAAGGCTCCTTCACTAAAACGCAACTTTATCCCACAAATGTTCAACATTTTTGGTTTAATTGTCCAGGAAGACTTCCCACCAAGTATATGGCACTATGTAATAAGTATCAAAGAAATTTCTTGATCTCTCTCTCAATCATGTCATCCATAATTCAAGCTAACATCAATCTGCCAGCTAACAACATTAATCAATGCATCTCCAATAAACTAACATTGGTCTATGACTTTTTACTTTCTTAAACTAAATGATATTGATATAAATGTCATTATTATGCAGAAAATACAACCAAGTTCATAGCATCTTTAAGCCTAAGGTTTTACTGTATAAGGAGATTCCAATTTGATATTTTAGTTTAAATTACTTAAACTAAAGAAAAATAACATTAAATAAACTTTTCAGAACTTTTTGAGAATTTGTTAAGAAAATTATATTACAAGAAACAATCTCTCAAAAAATAATAATGTAATTACTGAAGCACAATTATGAAAGGATAAAGGGTTGGAACCTGTCCAGCAGCATTCTTTGCAGACTCCCCTCCAGATGCTAGAGCTCTGTCAGCACATATATGAGCATGCGCCACATTTTCAACATATGTGAAATCATAAATGTTATTCCCATCGCCAATCATGAACTGCTCAATCAATAAAACAGAAAAGAAGACTATTAATTTTTTATTGATAAAGAAGCATGCCACTAACACACATCAGCAAACAGGAGGAAAAACTGCAAAATTTTAAACACCATGAGATGGCCCATGCAAAAAAAAAAGAGTAGAAAATACAGCTCCATGAGTACAGAAAACAATTTTTGGTGTACAATGAATTCTGCTCTTAGAACTTAGATATTAATAAACGTTCCCAAATCAACTGAAGAGACTTAGTTAGGCATCAAAACATTGAGGCACACTGAGGGGAACTAACATTGCAAAGTGCAAATATCTTCTAGTCTGGATCCATTTTCACATCATTGTTTAAATAATAAGCCGGTATGATTAGGACCCTATTATATCTGGACCACAAATCTTGAGCAATGCAACAATTCCAAAGTAAAACACGTTGACCATACCATTAGACCCCGAACTAAAAATGGAAATTTCATGTTCACATACGCCAATAATTAGTCTTTTTCCATTTGCTAATACTGGGATTATCCACACAATCACGGAAGAGATGCTTAGATACAGCTAGAGATTTTGAATTAAGCACTCTAGATTCCACATAGCCACATTACATTGCAGAGTCTTGACAATCCCAAGACATATAAACTATGCATTGTGTGACACAGCAACAATTACCTTAGATTTTCCAGCCTTTGCTGCAGCAGCAAGAGATGGAAAGAACAACCTATCTCCAGGGCCAAATATACCGCTAGGACGTAAACTACATGTGAGGAGCCCATTGGTGCCATTTGCCTTAAGAATTGCAGCCTCACCTTCAGCTTTAGTTGCTGTATATGAATCAAGGGGCTGAAACAGTTGAAGACAACAACTCATCTCTATCTCAAGATTCCATTAAACCCTATCTTAACTTATAACAAAAATGACACAAGCATACACCATGTCAATACCTTTGCTGGATAAGGCAAAGATTCATCTCCATTAAAGATTCCACTTCTCCCATCAAACACAACGCTAGCAGAGCTCGTGTAAATAAGCCTCTTCACATTTAATTCAACACAGGCATCAATAACATTCTTTGTCCCTGTCAATAATAGTTAAATAGAAAGACAAAACAAAAACCATAATAAATTAGAAGTCAACTCAGCTGGTAATCAATCATGAAAATCCAAAGGCAAAACGTAAACCAATTCACCTTGCACGTTGACTGAATAGTGAAGCTGGTAGTTATTAATAGAAGAATTAGGAGCCGCCATGTGAAACACAACTTCAGCTCCTTCAATCACTATAAAAATAGAAGTAAAAATAAAATCAGCTATCAATGTCGCAATTATTTTTTTTTTTAAGAAGAAAGAAAATCACCTTCGAGAACTTGAGCTTTGTCGCGAAGATCAGCAGATACGTACTTAGCGCGACCAGATTTCAGGGCTTGCCCGAGGACTCCGGTTTCCTCCTCGGCGCTGAGCTGAATCGAAGGCTCCAGATCAGCAATCTTAACGGAAAACATATCGTAACTAATCAGCATTTCCACCATGTGCCTGGCCGCAAAGCCCCTGCCTCCAGTGACGAGGCACCACCTCTCCTCCCCCGACATTGTATGGTTTCTGCAAGTTTCGAGAGAAGCAGAAAATAAAGTGGCCGTTGCTACCAGGCTACCCCGTCTGAAGTGTACTTCGGTCTTCAAGTACAAGGCGACGGGATCTTTTGCTTTTAATTTTTTATTTTTCATGTCTATTGAGTAGGGGTAATAATTGGGTAAGCAAGTGCTCACCGTGCTTACCGAACCCAAGCATATGAGTATTGTATGCTCAGTAGCACGATTGAACCAGAATTAAAAATCGAATCCATAGATTTGTGTATGTTTAATTCGATTTTTCTTACATTTAATTCTGAATCGAATTAAAAATTTATATTATTTAGTTTAGTTTGGCCCGTAAAATTTTAATCATAATTCTTGAATTGTATTTTGCATCCTGTGCTGCATTATTGATTTGAATTTATATTTGACTAGTACTTTAATTTTTATGGGACTTTTTTTGGTGTACTTTTTTTATTTATTTAGGGAATATAAATTATTTTAAAATAATTTAAAAAAATGGCATGAGATAGACCATTTTCGCACTGAACCATTGCGAAATCAACAAAATGAGACTCATAGCGGGAGTGGTTGGTAAAAACTGATTGGTGGTGGGGCCTACAGCTCTATTTTCACAACACAATATTGCGAAAATGGAATATTTTTTTGATTTTTTTAATATATATATATAATCACCTAAATAAAATTTTTTACTATCTGATAATTTAATTTCGTTAACCCGATATTTATGTCGAAACAAGAGCTTGGATCCAAAGATCCTCTCAACTAAACTATTTTTCAATTATTTTAAAAAAATTATTTTTAAATTAATGACTCTAATAACAAATGAAAAAAAAAAGCACTTGAATTCGGACTTAATATAGTTTTATTGATTTGATTTTGGTCCTTAAAAAAATTCTAAAAAATTAATTTACGATGAATATGAGTATGATGGGAGAGAATATTTAGAAAACGACATAATTCTCTTAATTAAAGGTGGAATTTAAGGAAGTGAGAGGAGACGAAATCCCGGGACATTTTTTAAAATAATGTTTATTTAATATATATTTACAAAAATTGGGTTTGTCATAAAATAATTATAAAAATGGGATTTTTTCTGACATGAGGGACAATTTCTGCTGAAATCGTTGGTCCCACCAGCGGTTTCAGGTCTGAAACCACTGGTTCCACCAGCGATTTCAGTACATAATTTTCCGTACATCGATTATTAAATTAATAAATTTTTAATATAATTTAATTTATTTTTTAATTTAATTTTTTAAATAAAATAAAAAATGTTAAGAGGGAAATTCTGGATTGAAATGCTTGCACCGCATCTTTATAGGACTGTCAAAGACTCAAAGGAGATTTTTTTTCTTTTTTCCCTAGTCTTAGAAATTTGCAATCAAAGACCTCAATTTTTGCTAAATTGCAATCTGCAGTCTTCAACTTTTTTTATTTTTTTTAAAGCTAAAAGTAATATTTTTCCATAAAAAATTTGGGGTGATTGAAATTTTTTTACCCAATTACCAACCACGTAAAAATATGTCATTTTCAATAAATTTAAAAATATAAATTATATATTTTAAAAAGATATATAGAAGTAAATTTCTTTATTATGAAATTTTTAAGAAAAAAATAATTAAATAAAGAACAAAAGGACCTAATTGGATTTATAATTAAGTAAAACAAAAACAAAATAATAGACCCACATTTTCATTTACTTTCGGTCACATATAAATTGGGGCGATTTCAATTGACAAGTACAAAAAGTGTTTTACTTTCAAACGAAAGATACAAAAAGTTTTTAAATTTTATTAGAAGGGGAGTTTAAATCATTTCTTGTCATTAAGTTTTTTAAATTAGTTAAAAAATACCATAAATTATTTTTTCTATTAAACTTAAAAAAATTCTACTATAAATTTTAAAATGTTATAAACTAAGTAAAGAAAAGACAGAAATAGTAGAATAGAGAATTTTCTCTTATTAATTGTGTATATTGAATAATCACAATAGGATATTTATAGGCACAAAATAGAAAAGGTAAACTTCTACTAGAATAGGAAGAATGATGAGTTTGATAGTCATCCAAATATCTTATAATTATTACAACACTTCCCCTTGGATGACTATACACTATGAATATGCCTTGTTAAAACTTAGTGGGATCAATAATTTATGTATTATAATCGATCCGAAATGGTTAAACCGGTCATGCCAAGTAATCAATTGTTAATTAGTAAACTTCAGGCTTACTATTTTTATTATATCAATATTTATATCAATTGATAAACATCAAGTTTCTTAATATCAATATCAAACAATTAGTAAACGTCAGGTTTACTAATATTTGTGACATACAGTTAATAAACTATATGTTTATTAGTATTTGTATTAATTTTCAAGTTTATTATAATCAATAAACTTCGAGTTTACCAATATTAGTATCGATTAATCAACAAACTTCTGGTTTATTGATATTTGAATAATTAGTCAACTGCATGTTACTAATACTTGCATAACAATTAGTAAACTTTATGTTTACTAATATTGTGACAAATAATAAAATAAATATTTATTAGTATTTATATTAAATTTTTTTTAAAGTTTATTATAATCAATAAACTTCAGGTTTACTGATATTAATATTAATTAATCAACAAACTTCATGTTTATTGATATTTATATAATTGGTAAATAATAGGTTATTAATATTTGTTAGTAAACTTCAGGTTACTAAAATTTGTATTTATTAGCAAACTTCGAGTTTACTAATATTTGTATCAAAATCAAATTATCTGAAAAAAATATATTACTAATCTTATACAAAGTAGATCTCAAGTATTTATCTCTCATTCTCAAAATGATATTCATTTCAGCGAATATTTTTTGAAAATATATGTCTGCGGAACATATTTGAGAAATAACATATTTCCTAACAAATTGTATGTAAGTAATTGCATTATAACTCTTAAAGAGTCTTCAAATAATTGTATTACACATAACAACAATATATATATAGCAAATTGAAAACCAAATATGGCTTTACATAAAATATATTCATTATATATAATATAATGATTAAAATATAATTAAGCAAGGATCAAATTATAATTATGCAAAATAAATCATCATATATAATATAATGATTAAAATATAATTAAGCAAGGATCAAATTATAATTATGCAAAACAAATCACTAAAATCATGTTAGTGCTCTTGGTAATAGAAAATGTTATTCTCAGTTCTTAATATTTTCGTATATTGAAGTTTTTAAAATTATTTATTATAGGGTAGAATTATCGACCCTTAATCAATCTCATTAACTCATGAAAATTAAAATAATTTAAAATTTATGAATTAAATTTACTTACCGTTTAATCTTGTAAATTATAATTCTTGATTCCTTCGAGTCGGATTGTCGTAAACCACCGACTTTCAATGATCAATAGAGACTATCGTGCTGATAACGTGTTATAAACTAAGTAAAGGAAAGACAGAAATAGTAGAATAGAGAATTTTCTCTTATTAATTGTGTATATTGAATAATCACAATAGGATATTTATAGGCACAAAATAGAAGAGGTAGACTTCTACTAGAATAGGGAGAATGATGAGTTTGATAGTCATCCAAATATCTTATAATTATCACAACATAAAATAAACAATTTTTACCACTGAATTTATTGGAAAAAACTGATTTTACCACTAAAATACAATACATATGACATAATGTAATCGGTTATCACAAAAAAAAAAAAAAAAATATATATATATATATATATATATATATATATATATATTTAAAATTTTAATGGCAAAAATAACTCAAAATAATTTAACAGTATTTTTCTAATCAGTTTGGAAATATCAATAAAAAAAATTAACTTTAACCCTTAAAATATAATTTAAGATAAAAATAATATAATTTTGCATTTGATGTTTGTTTCAAGACTCTATTTTATCTATCAAATTATTTTTGAAGCAATTATGCTAAACTGCACTTATGGCTATTAAAAATTGTACAAAAATTATATTTCTAATTGTTAAAAATAGTTCTATTTGAATACTTTTTTAGCACATATAGAAGCATTTTATCTTAAAAATAATTTGAAGGGGAAAATGAAACCCCAAAACAAACATCAAAACAAAAATAATACCTATCGTTTGGACAATCAAAGATAGAATACTAGTGGCCAACAAAAAATTTTATTTTTGCCAAAAGCATTGGATTTCAACTAGGCAATTTAATTTCAGTTTGTCGTGAAAAATGTCTTCCAATTATTATAAATATTTAATTAATTTTCACATGATTATGAACAACGTCCCATTAGTGGAGTCTTTCTTCACATTATTTAATTACTAAAGTTCTCACAACAGGAAATAAAGCACAAATAAATACCAGCTTTTCAAATAAATACTGTATTAAGAAATTAAATTTTCATATAAAAATTACATAATTCAGTTATTTTCTTGTTAATTTTTTTTATTATTATTTTGTGATAATTACATATTACATACCAACATTTAACATTTTTTATTTTATTTAAAAAATTAAATTAAAAAATAAATTAAATTATATTAAAATTTTATTAATTTAATAATTGATACACGGAAAATTGTGTACTGAAACCGCTGGTGGGACCAGCGATTTCAAATCTGAAACCGCTGGTCCCACTAATGGTTTCAATAGAAATTGTCCCTCCTGTCAGAAAAAATCTCATTTCTGTAATTATTTTCTGACAGACCATATTTTTGTAAATATTTATTAAAAAAATATTATTTTAAAAAATGTCCCTCAAATAATAAATGGAAAAAAAAGCACTTGAATTTGGACTTAATATAGTTTTATTGATTTGATTTTAGTCCTTAAAAAAATTCTAAAAAATTAATTTACGATGAATATGAGTATGATGGGAGAGAATATTTAGAAAACGACATAATTCTCTTAATTAAAGGTGGAAATTAAGGAAGTGAGAGGAGACGAAATCCTTATTTGATGGACAAAGAAAATATTTTTCTTTTATTCTCTAATTAAAAGCGATTAAAAAAAACATAATTAGCCAGTAGTAGCCTTTTTAAAAACAGATGATTAAAGCATATTTAATCAAGCGAGGGTGATGCAAAAGTCAAAAGGCAAATTCGGTTCAAAGCAAAGAAAAGCAAAAGGGTATGAATAGATTAGATTATGACAATTTAATTTAAAACCATTTAATAAAATATTAAACCTTTTATCTTATTTCTAATTTTTTTGTAATCTTCTTCATCCTTGTACTTTAAATATGGTCTTTGCATGATTTGGCTTCTTGATTTGAGTTTGCTCAGATAGCAAAAGCCATAATCAGATTAAACCAATCGCTTTTAAACACTTGGAGAAAATAGTTCTCATCTCGTGCCCGGTGAACACTACATCCCGTACAATCCATGTATTCACAGTACTCTATGTATAAGATCTTCGCCAAAACATTAGAATTATATTAAAATATAAATAAAATTTGAACCCATGAGTGATGATCTAATGATGATGCAAGCTAGACTAGGAATTAGATGTTTCAGAATCAACTCTCGATACCTTTTATGGGGAGTAACAAGGAACCTTAACCTGCAACGACGTTCCAAATTTCAAATTTAATCGATCTAATGGAGTTCGGATATCGGATGTTAATCCAAAAAATTAAACAAAATTTGAGCCTTTTTTTTATGTATAATGTGGGTGCGAACCAAATTGAAATGGGGAGATGGGCACATTCTAAAATTTTAATAATGTAAATGTGATGCATAACTAAAATTGCACAATAATATGTTAGTATGCATGTAAATTTGGGACTTTTTTATTTATGTTAGTATGCATGTAAATTAATTTTTTAAAATTTTTTAAGGACTAAAATCAAATTAATAAAACTATATTAAGTCGGAATTCAAGGGTTTTTTTATTTGTTATTAGAGTCATTAATTTAAAAATAATTTTTTTTAAATAATTGAAAAATAGTTTAGTTGAGAGGATCTTTGGATCCAAGCTCTTGTTTCGACATAAATATCGGGTTAGCAAAATTAAGTTATCAAATAGTAAAGAATTTTATTTAGGTGATTATATATATGTGTGTGTGTGTATAAATATTCCATTTCCGCAACACTGTGTTGCGAAAATGGAGCTGTGGGCTCCACCACCAATCAGTCTCCACCAACTACTCCAGCTGTAGATCCCTATTTGCTGATTTCGCAATGATTCATTGCGAAAATGGTCTATCCCACTCCATTTTTTCAAATTATTTTAAAACAACCCATATTCCCTAAATAAATAAAAAATAGTACACCGAAAATAGAAAAAGTCCCAATTTTTATTTTATATGTGCTTTTAATTAATATTTATTAAGAATAATATAAAATGAATTTATGTCTATTATTTCTATTTTAGTTAATTTAAAAAATTTTATTTTAGTAAAAACATGCTATTTTAATTTATGGACCAATAAAGATTTAAAATCCAATAAAAAATATCCATAAAATTTAAAATCGAACTGATTGACCAAAGTTTATTCGATCTATTCAATTTCAATTTTACAAAATTTGATATACGATTTAATTTTTATTATTTATATTGTTTGATTTTTGGCATATTTGATTCGGTATAAAACTGAACGAACAGATCAAATGAACAACCCTACTTTGTAGCATGAGTATTATATGCTTAATAACATGCATGCATCGTATTAACACTTTTAAAAATTTTTAAATATGTTAATAATTAAATAATAAATATAAGTAATTGTACAAATTTTATTTTTTATTAATCACGTTTTAATCATGTGTAGTTTTGTTAGCTTTGTTAGTTTAGTATAAAAAAGCAAACAAGTTGTATATTTTGGATTCATTCATTTTGCGTGAGATACAAGAAATATTTTTCTTCTTTTCTCTCCAATATTTGCTCTCAAGTTCTTGAGTTTGTTCATGGTATCAGAGCCTAGGGTTTTCTTTAAATCCAGCTCTATTTTTCCTTGATTCTTTTAGATGTATCTTAGATATGTGTTTCCTCTTGCTTTTTTGAGACTTGTGTTTCATCATTCATAAAGATTCTTCAAGATGACAAATTGCGATGGTGAAGATGTTCTGGTGCTGTAGAGCTCGGATCATCCTGGAATGGTACTTGTTACTATGCCATTAACAAGTAAAAATTACTTGAGTTGGAGTACTGCAATCAGAACTTCTTTGGAGGCTAAAGATAAACCTTATTTTATCGATGGCAGTGTAAAGCCCCCTACATATACAAATGGATATAAGAAGTGGAAGAAGATTGATTCAATGATAAAATCATGGATAATTAACTCTATTTCTAAAGAGTTATCTGATGCTTTCATATATTCTCCTAGTGCTAAGAGTTTGTGGGATGTTCTGGAGAAAAATATTTGGTGTGAGTTATACTCCACAGCTTTATCAGATCCGGAGGGAGATGAGTTCAATAGAGCAATGAAATAACTCTGTTACTATTTATTATAATAAAATACATAAGTGCTGGGATGAAATGGAGAGGATGTTACCCATGCCGATCTGTAGTTGTAATGGATGTTCATGTGAACCAAATAACAAGTTAGATGAAAGAGACACTACATTGAAGTTACTGCAGTTTCTTATGGGACTTAATTAAGCTTATAAAAGTACTGGACCTCAAATTCTTAATCTGGAACCACCACTAGATGTAAATAAAGCCTATAATATGGTTTTGAGAATAGAAAGACAAAGAGAAGTAAATCTTAATTTTGTTGTAGATAACACTGATGTTGCTGCCATGTTAGCGAGGTCTTTTAGTTATAAAGATAAGAAGAAAGATAGCAAAAAGTCAGATAGATATTGTGATCACTATCACAGTAGTGGTCATATGAAGGATAAATGTTTTAATTTTCATCGCTATCCTGAGTGGTACAAAGAAATGAAGGAAAAGAAAGTAGGTGGAAAAAAGGTAGTGGCTAATGTGGCCATTAATTCAGATGCACTAGAAACTCCATTTGATGTGAATGTGGAGAGTGGAGGAAGGAATGAAGACATTAGTTCTCTAATTTCTCATTTAGTGAAACAGGAGCTTACTAAATTGGTGAAAGGAAAAATACAAGTAGATGAGTACGTGAATTTTGTGAACACAGATCTGGCAAGATTCCTCAGTAGCACTACAGAGTATGCAGGTATCTTTGCCTTACATACGTTACATCATTTTGATAAAGAGACTTGGATACTTGAAACTGGAGCTTCTGCTCATATGTGCTCCAATAAAATTTATTCAATAGTCTTAAGGAACTTCATCATTTGGTTCATGTTCACTTACCTGATGCTTGGGTTAAAAATGTCAAATATTCTGGTGAAATTTCTTTATATCCTAAAATAGTTCTTAAGGATGTTATGCTACTTCCTTCTTTCAAATTCAATATGTTATCCATGAATAAACTCTGTAAAAGTGTTAATGTCTTCTTCACTTTTTATCCTTCTCATTGCCTCATACATGACCTGAAGACTGAAGAGGTTCTAGCTGTTAGTTAAGTCATAGGCACTTTATACCTACTGCATTCAGAGTCCTTTGCTTCTGCTGTAATAAAAAATTATACTACAACTTTCCATTGTAAATCCTCTATGAATACTAGTTGTAGTTTGTCCAATGTTGAGAATGCAGCTCAATCTTTTAGTTTTATAGTCAATTCCATTTCAAATAAGAATACTTATATTTTTTTCCAGCATATGGCACCGCCGACTTGGACATGCTCCTTTTTATGTTCTAACTCACATTTCTTATATTGATGAAATTTCCTTTAATAAACCGTCTGACGTTTGTCATTTTGCCAAACAACACAGAATTCCTTTTCCTTTTAGTCAATCTCATTCAGCACACATTTTAGATCTTATGCACATTGATATGTGGGATCCTTATAAACAATCTAGCCTCGCTAATGCTCACTATGTGTTAACTATTGTGGATGATCATAGTAGAACCACTTGGACCTATTTATTGCAGTATAAAACACAAGTTTATGACTGTTTCACAAAATCTATACTCATGGTGAATAATCAATTTAATTTTAGGGTGAAGGTGGTTCAGTCGGATAATAGAATCGAGTTTGTGAATCAGTTTATGTAGTCTTTATTTTCAAAGAAGGGTATAATCTATCAAACCTCATGTAGTTATACTCTACAACAAAATGGGGTAGTTGAGAGAAAACATAAACATTTGGTGCAAGTGGCTCGGGCTCTTATGTTTCAATCCAATTTACCTTCAAAAATTTGGGGAGATGCTATTTTGACTGCTACTCATATTATAAATCGACTTCCTACTTCTTTGTTACAATGGAAGTCTTCTATGAAGTTCTTCATGGTAGAAAACCTTATTATACAACAATAAAGTCTTTTGAATGCTTGTGCTTTGCTGCTAATACTGTTCCACATAAAGATAAATTTGATTCTCGAGCCTTTAAATGTATTTTTATTGGCTATGCATCTAGAAAGAAGGCATTTAAGGTGTATAACATGACTAGTCATGTTATTTTGTATTATAGAGATGTGATCTTTTATGAAGATAATTTTCCATTTCAAGAGGAGCAGGACACTGACGTTACTAAACATGTGCCACTACCTTGTGTTCTAATAAGTGAAGACTTGTCCGATGATGTTTCTCATTCTCTTAAAACTCAAATGGATGGTTCAGCACTTGACTATTCTACTGATACTTCTTTAAGAACTCCTTCTGTAGCTGTACAAATGGATACTGTTCAAATGGATACTTCTTTACAGGATGTTTCTTTACCTGTAGCTATGAGAGCTAGTAACCAAATATGGAAGGTGCCTATTTGGATGCAGGATTTTGTTTGTTCGAATATTACATCTCCTCCTACAGCTTATTCCTAAACATATATAGCACTTATACTTAATATTGGTAATATACCTAAGCCGAGTTCATACAAGCAGACAGTTAAACATATTGAATGGGTTGCTGCAATGAACAAATAATTATAAGGTTTGGAGGAGAATTAGACATGGAAAATCACTTCCTTGCCACCAAATAAGAAAGCCATTGGGTCTAAATGGGTGTTTAAAGTGAAATTTAACCTCGATGGTACTGCGAAAGATATAAAGCCAAATTGGTGGCTAAGGGCTACAATCAAACAGCAGGGATTGATTTTTTTGATAGTTTTTCACCTGTGGCAAAATTGGTGACTGTGAGAATTTTTCTTACTTTTGCTACTATTTGTGGCTGGTGTATTCATCAACTAGATATTAATAATACCTTCCTACATGGGTATTTGAAAGAAAAGTGTATTTGTTGCCACTAGAGGGATATACCAAAGCTAAAGAGGGACAAGTTTATAGATTAAAGAAGTATTTGTATGGGTTAAAACAAGCTTCAAGGGAGAGGAATTCCGAATTTACTGCTCAACTTATATAGTATGCTTTTCATTAATCTCATAATAATCATTATCTTTTTATCAAAGCTTCTTCATCTTCTTTTCTGGCTTTGTTAGTGTATGTTGATGATGTTTTAATTACCGAAGATTCAGAGTCTGATGTGATTGTTGTTAAGCAATTTTTGCATTCAATTTTTACGATCAAAGATTTGGGGTATGCTAAGTACTTCTTAGGCATTAAAATTGCAAGTTCTGTTGTGGATACTTTCATATCTCAAAGAAAATATCTTTGTGATATTTTGAAGGATGCTGGTTTTTCTGGTTCAGTACCTACTCAAACTCATTTGCCTAAAAACCATAAGTTCAAAGAAGATTCCCCTCTACTCACCAATCCTGATGTGTTTCGATGATTAATTAAGAGATTTTTCTACCGAATATGATCAGGCCTAACATTACATTTAGTGTAGAACAGCTCAGTTAATGTGTTGCTGCTCCAAAGTAATGTCATTGGGATGTTGCTATACATGTGCTTCGGTATCTTAATAGAGCTTTGGGTCATGGTATTTTTTACAATAGCAACAACACTCTAGAGTTGAATGCTTACTATGATAGTGATTGGGCTTCATGTCCTATTACTAGGAAATCGATTACTGGATATTGTATCTTTTTTGGCACATATTTGATATCTTGAAAGAGTAAAAAGCAATCTATAGTGTCTCACTCTAGTTGTGAAGCAGAATATCGGAGTATGGAGACTACAGTTTGTGAGCTTCAATGGATGGCTTATCTTCTTCGAGATTTCCAGATTTCTATTGTTACACCGATTCCTTTTTGGAGCGACAATCAATCCGCTCTTCACATTTCTGCTAATCCTATTTTTCATAAGAGGACAAAGCATTTGAAAATTGATTGTCATATAGTTTGCAACAAGTATAAGGATGGTTTCATTAATCCTCAATACGTTTCAACTCATCTTCAGTTTGCTGATGTTTTCACCAAATCCTTGGCTTCTCCGCAGTTTCATTCTATTTTTTGCAAGTTGGGTTTGTTGTCTGCACCATCTCCAACTTAAGGAGGGGATGTACAGATTTTATTTATTTATTAATCACGTGTTAATCGTGTGTAGTTTTGTTAGTTTGTTAGCTTTGTTAGTTTAGTATAAAAAAGCAAACAAGCTGTATATTTTGGATTCATTCATTTTGCGTGAGATACAAGAAATAGTTTTCTTCTTTTCTCTCTCGTATTTTCTCTCAAGTTCTTAAGTTTGTTCAGTAATTTAAATTATTCCAGATAGTTCATTGCGATTTTATAAAATTTTTATTCTATTTAAATATTGACACATGTACGTCTCTGTTATCTCTAGTCATTAATGTGATGATGTTGCTCACCACATTGTTGAAGTTACTAGGCATTCTTAGTTAACAGGAGACAAAATGTTGCCCTAAACTTGTGAAGATAAAATCGTTGCTTTGAAAGACTACTTATAATTTGGTGTAACTATTTATGATTAACTTTAGAAAGTAATATGATAATGACATTATAAAGTATTTTCTTCTTGATGTTGACTTCTTTTGTCGTTCTGTATTTCTTCAATAATTTGTAAAATTCCATCCAAATATTATCTATAGCTAATGATAATAGTGGAGCTTGTATTCCTTTGCTTCAGAAATGGATAGTATAGTGTACTCATATAATTCTATAAGCAAACAGCCTAGTGCTTACTATGAAAATGTTTGAAATGATCTAAAAATATTTAACATACAAACTTAATGAATAGATCCCCTTTTATTAAGGGTTTACTTAATTTAGTCTACTTTTTATGAATCAAACCAAGTCAAGAAATAGTCAGTCAAATTCCCATCTTTTAGGAAGAAAAATATGAAGGAAACGAATTTTTTCTTCTTAGCCATTTACTTCTTCATTTCTTGTATTTATTTACTGACTCAGTAAACCTAATGCACCTTTAAAAAAAATTCTCAAGTTACTTCTTGAGTAAGTGGTTTGAATTTTATATATCTAGCATGCTTATAGGACATAAACTGTCCAGGCAGCTCTTCTAAAAGGGCTTGAACCACAGAAAGTTGCCTACTTGTCCATATCACAAATAAAATAGTTTAAGAGTGAGTGATGAAGAAAAATCAGATTTTGAATTTGTACACATTATAAAGCTAACATTTTGAATTTGTACACATTACAATCCAAAGGCAAAGATTCATCTCCATTAAAGATTCCACTTCTCCCATCAAACACAACATTAGCGGAGCTCGTGTAAATAAGCCTCTTCACATTTAATTCAACATAGGCATCAATAACATTCTTTGTCCCTGTCAATAATAGTTAAATAGAAAAACAAAATAAAAACCATAATAAATTAGAATCCAAAGGGAAAATATAAACCAATTCAAAGTGGATAATAAGGAAATTTGAGGAGAGGATTTTTTCGCAACCAGATATTAAAATCTGAAAACTGCAAAAGTTGATAAGGGAGAAGTATGGACTGTATGTATGTAGGAGTTTATGTTTTAGGACAAAGATGATGGTTATATGGTAATTTATGGGGGATTAAAAGATGGAGTTTTCAAGGCTTGTTGATTATGCAAATATAATAAGATAGATTAACCCTGGTTCATCATATTGGATACAAACTGATAAAGAAATTAAACCAAGGAAGTAGTTGTTTGTCTATTTGTATGTGTATTTTGATGCTTTAAAGAGAGGTTGGAAAGAAAGGTGTGGGAGAATTATATGATTTGATATATGTTTTTTAAAAGGTGTTTGCAAAGGTGAACTTTTAGTTGTTGCTGGCAAGAATGGTAACCAATAGATATACCCCTTATCTTGGGCTCTAGTTGATCCAAAAACAAAGCATTCTTAGAGGTGGTTCATTAATTATCTTCTAAAAGATCTTGAGCTTGGAAATAACGAAGGATTGATTGTTATGTTTGACATGCAGAAGATATTACTAATTCTTGTTTTCAATTTCATTTATGTATTTCATTTTTATATTAAGAAACCAAAATTTCTAAACTAATATATGCTGTAACAGGGGCTTGTACTAACAATTTAAGAGTTTTTACTAGCTTCTAAACATAGAATGTGTGTAAGGCATATTTGGTGAAGATGGGCTCAAATATAGAAAGGTGAAGAGAGGAGAAAACAATTATGGAGATGTGCCGAGTCAAGTTTTGAGGTAAAATTGAAAGATGAACTTCAAAATTTAAGTAAGCATGGAGGTGGCATAGTTAAAAATTTATTAGCTTATCCCAAAGAAGTTTGGTGTAGATCATTTTTTATAGATTTTGTTAAATGTGATGTTGCTGAGATTAATATGTGTGATGGTCCAAAATCATAATTTTTGTGAATAGTATTTTATGGGTCGAAAATAGTGATATCGGAGTAACTGTAAGGGCTCAATAGTTGATGAGCCACGAAAGAAGTATTTTGGATGCAATTATATCAGAAATACTATACCAAAATATATCGAAAGTATAAGGTTAAACATGCTTATGCCAGAGAAATGCAGTGATGGATGACCTCCTGAAAAATTCCTAGGGCAAAATTTTTTTATTTAACTGTTGGAGAATACCAGTCTCGACTAGTCTAAGTGTGAAATTTGGAATCAAAATAAGGTCAAATTAATCCCTAAAAGTTGAAAATAAAAGAATTTTATGGTTTCAGTTCAAATAGTAATCGATTTGGCCGTAGTTTGATCGAAACTTTAAAAATAGAAAATGACCTTTAAAAATACTAAACTTTCCATATCTACCCTGAATGCTGTGTAGAATATTTTAACAGTGAAAATTTAATTTTACAGAAACATCGAAAATTGGCTAGTCGAATTGATTTTAGTGAACTAGACTGAAAATGGATTCCGATTGAGCTGAAAATTTGTATGGAGGCTATATTATATATTTTAAAAATTATGAAATGTAGTTTGGGAAAAATTGAGATTTGAAAGTGAGAGAAATTATTTTGGAGGATATAATGGGTTTAAAATGAAAATTGGGCTAAAAGTGGTTAGACTAATTTCGGCCCATCCAGTCACCTATAAATAGCCTGAATATCTGAATTCTCTAGAGAATTCAACAGACATCTCCATTTCTCTCCCATTTTCTTGGTTGGCCAAATTGACCATTCTTTTTCTATAGATTTTTTCATTTTCTATCTCCAAATATCCCATCAAATTTCACTCTTCTAAGCAAATCAAGGCTTCTCTTTCACATGATAACCATATCTAAGCTCAATTTGGAGTGATTAAAGTAAAAAATAAAGATTTATAGAGTTATTTATCCAAATGAGGTAAGAGAAAATCAAGCTCTATAATTTAATTTAAAGGTTTATATAGATAGATTAAGGAATGTAAAGCTCATTTATGATGTTAGATTTAATTTTGAAGCAAAAGACATAATGGTTTTATACCTTTACATATTTGGCCACTTAGGATTTTTAAAGAAAATGATGATTTATGGAGTAAAGCTAAGGAGGAGAAGATTAAAGTGTAGAGAAAATGAATCTAAGGTATGTGGATACAAAAATCTCTTGCTTTCCATTGATTTAGTATAATGTATAGTTATGTATATTATGTATGTATGAGTATAATGTATGTATAAATAAAATTAATGTTATAAATATCATTGATTATGCTAAAAATGATGTTTTGATCAATTAATAATGGAAGAAAATAAATTTGAGGTGGAGAACTTGAGATGGACAAATAGAATAATTAGGTTTATTATAATGATTTTTAATGCATATGATCACTTAAGTACAAAATAATGATAATGATTAACTAACTAGGTGAATCAAGTATTAAATGGAGCAAAATAAATTATGTATGAAAAATAATTGTGTTGGTTGAATATATATATAAGTATACTTAATGTATATTTTAATTGAAAATTTATATTAAGTGTATATTATTGATTATTGGTATGTTATGAAGTTGAATTGATGAAATAAGAAATAATAAAAAAGAAGAAGATTTAAATTAAAGAAATTAAAAGTTCAAGGGAAAAATTATAATTTTACAAAATATTGAGGAAAAAGATAAAAATGGTAATTTAAGTAAAATAAAGGTTAATTAATTGAAATGAATAATTAATTGAGTATTAAATATGAATTTATGTATGAAATGAAATCTAGGGACTAAATCATAATTTTACAAACGAACAGTGAAATAATGGTACAAAATGTATAATTAGTGGCAAAATTATAAATAAAATGAACTAAAGGGTAATTTATTAATTTATTAAAAAATAAGGATTAAATGGTAGTTTAACTAGTTTAAGGACTAAATGGTAACTTTATGAGCGAATATTAAATCAATGCTATTAATTGAATAAGTAATGTCATTTTGATAAATAAATTGAAAGTAAAGGGTAAAATTGTAATTTCATATAATTTGAAGGATTAAATGATAATTTAGCTATTTTAGGGATTAATATTTAAATTATTCATAATAATATTAATTGAGGACTAATATGCAAAATAGTTAATAATATGCGAAGTGAAAGTAGTTGTTAAGAAAATTTAAGATTTAATGACTAAATAGTAATAAGATTAATAATTAGAATAATAATGATGATGATAAACTATAAATTAATAATAATAATAATAATAATAATAATAATAATAATAATAATAATAATAATAATAATAATAATAATGACAATGATCGATAAACAAAATATTCAATATGTTGGATATAAACGAATATTTGTATATATATGTCTATGTGTGATAATGTTTAGAAAAGTCATAAGTTATATTTACATTATGCCTAAAATAAATATTATGGAAAATGTTAAGTCCAAGTGATAAAATGATATAAATAAGGTCACGAAGAAATTAATGTTATAGAATAAATGTAAGAAATATATGTTATAGAATAAATGTATAATTAATAGGAGGTATAGAAATTAGTTGGAAGTTTAAATTGATATTGAACGACCAAAATAGTAATATTGTATTATGTGTTAAGTGAAAATTCTATTATACGTTATGTTAGTATGAATTGATGGTATAATTGAAGTTAGAATGTAATGATAAATGAATTGAAAATGAAAAGTGATTGAAAAAAATATTGTAAAATGAATGTTTGAATTGCCCTTAGTAGTAATCTGGTAGTTAAATCTAGTACAGGATATAATTGGCTAGCCATAGGAACACTAAATGTATAGCCGCGGTACGAGTCATAACGACTTGCTTCAATAGGCCAATGACGATCTACTAAGTGAATGAAATATTAAAAGGTTGAAATGTGAGATGTGAATGAATGTAAATGTATGGGTGCTTCTTCAGGATCACTCTAAATGTATTGATCCCAAATGCTCATTTTATCAAATATATCACATTATTTCTATACTAATTTTAATGTTATTATTATTAATGATTCACTTTTTAATTCATTCATTATTTACCACACTCATTAGTTTCTTTAATTCACTTAATCACTATAACTTACTCAAATCACTTTATGCATAATTAAATACCACGCTAATTACATGTAAATTTATTTCAATTGAAATCTTTCACGTTTCCATATATACCAATTTGTCTTATTCCATATAACTTATGTCATATACAAATTTATATTATTTACCCTTGAAATTTGCATTTCCTTAAGTATTTAATTAACATTACTACGGTTCTTATATTTGTCCTTTACATATAATTTATTAGAATAATCATGTATATTTTGTATGTACATATTTAGTTCATTATTGTCATATTTATTACATACTTGCTCATACATTCACATATATATATATACATATTTACTTACATTTATAATCATATACGTACATATTTGTCTACATACATCTATACACATATACGTACATACACGTATACATATACATATACGCATAATTTTATACATATATTTAATTATTAAACTTATTTATTCTCAATAATTATTTTCATTTTGCTTATTATTAATTATTTTACATATTAATTTTTAAATTAACTAAATTATCATTTAGTCTTACCATTTTTATTAAATTATGATTATGCCCTTTTCTATCAATTTATTTACCAAAATATCATTATTTATCTAATTATCATTAATTCAATATTTACTTGTAAAATTATCATTTAATCCCTAAACTTGCTAAATTACCATTTAGTCCTTAAAATGACTAATTTACCGTTTAGTCATTCAATTTCTTATAAATTACAAAAATATCCTTTTATTTTATTTTATTTACAAAGTTGACATTAATCGTAAATTTTACACTACTGATTTTCTCTTTATTGAAAAGTTTCAATTTGATCCCTAAACTTATTTTCATACCTAATTTCTTATTTCAATTATCATTTTCTTTTTCAATTTAATTTTAATCCATTTAAACTTATTTATTCTTCAATATTTGACAATATTTCACTTTTGCCGCTAAACTTATAATTCTTTTTCATTCAAGTCCTTTTTTCACTTTATTATTTTATTTTTCATTCCTTTTTATTTTCTTTTTATTCCACTTATTTAATTGGATTATCTTAAGATTGTCTATGCCATAAATTCAATTTTCTCATTAAAAAGTCAATATTTTTACTATACATAATATAAAATTTAACTTATAAATATTCTATTAATTTCTAAAAATTCCCATTAAATTAATTTAGCATTAAAATTATTTCTACTTCTAATTTACATCATTTTTTTCACCATTTAACCAAACTAAACTCACATAAACACACACATACCATACGACCAAACCATCATTTAAACATTCCAAATTTATTTCTTTCAATTAAAAAAATCCTACACATCCATTTAAGCTCCTAATTTCACACATATGTCATTATTTTCAATTTTCTATACATAATCACACATATTCACTCACATACATAAACAAATTTTTATGAAAAAATTATGGAAATTGAGGGATAGTATATCCACTAACCTCAAATTTATCTCCTTCACACCTTGGTCCTTATTTTCTTCATTTTCTCCTTTAAAAGCTTTAATTCCTTCAATATTTTCCTATTATGGCTGAAATTTCCAAGGCCAAAATTCATCAATTCTTGCTTCCTTTGATCAAATAAACCACACAATCTTAATCTATACATCTTAATTAACCTATTGGAAGCTTTAAACTTAATTAAAAACTCAATTACCACTTACCTCAATTTTGAGACATCAACTTCCTCTCTTGATTTCTTGCACTTTCAGCAGCTCAAATGACCTTTTGAAGCTTCCATGAGCTAGTAGAGGGGCTGAATTTAACTTGAGAAATGTTGATTTAGTGAGAAATTAGCAAAAAAAGAAGAAAATTAAGAGGGAATGGTGAAAAAGAACTATTCGGCCAAGAGAAGAACAGAAGCAACGTGAAGGCTGGAGGAGTCTCTGAAATTCTAGAGATTTTTAGGTTATTTATACTGGGTAATTAGGCTGGACCTGGTCCAACCAAGTTGGTTGGGCCTAACTCAAGCCCAATTGCCTTATTAAGCCCAATAAGCCTCCATAAATTATTTCTCTCACTTTCAAAACTCAATTTCATTCAAAATTAATTTCATAATTCTTAAAATAATATATTGAGCCTCCATAAAAAATTTTGACTCAATTGAAGTCTGTTTTCAGTCTAGTTCAGTCCAAACATTCTGATTAATAAATTTTTGATGTTACCGAAAAATTAATTTTTTCCACCAAATGATTTTAAATCTCATAAAAGGCTTAATTGGAAATTTCTGCAATTTTTAAAGATTATTTGCTATTTTTAAAGCTTTGATCAAATTGTGGTTGATCGGTTACTATTTAAACCGAAATCATTATTTTTCTCTTACTTTTTGAGGTCAAATATACTTAAAAATACTTCTAAAATTCTCAAAATATATTCAATAGGCTTCATGAATATTTTTGAGTCATTCGGAGACTATTTTTCGGTCTGATTTATTTTTACCAGTACAATATTTCAATTTTCAAAGTTATCGTAACATTAATTTTTTGTTACCATATGATTCTACATCATATTTAATGTAGATTTGAAAAACATGGTAATTTTTAAATATCATTTGTTATTTTTAAAGTCCTATATAAGCTCTCAGTTGATACAAGTATCCTTTTAACTAGAATTGTGACTTTTTCCTTATTTTTGACTTTTAATAGTCTATTTGACCTCATTTTCAGTCCAAATTATATCTTTAGACTCCAACTAACTTGCTCTTTCTAATGGTCCAATAAAATATTTTTTTAACTCAGGGAGATACTATTCACCTCGGTGTCACTATTCACTGTCGGAAAGTACTATTTTCGACTAGCCTGATATTTGGGCCATCACAGCCCACCGAATCACCCATTCTCGGATTTTTCTGGCTCAAGCATGTTTAACCGTACACTTTTTCAAATTTTCTATCTCATTCAACTCCGATCATTCTAAAATTTGATGTAAGGTAATTGTTCACACTCTACAACATGTCATGCATGACAAATGCAAATTTGGAGGCATTACATAAAATCCTAAAATTTCACTATGGTTCATTCATGTGTTATTTATAATTGCACTTCGTTATTTCTTTTTCATCGGTTAATTCCTTTATAATTACTTTTTACACAAATATATTGATTTAATTCTAAATTTTACTTTTATTAATAAAATTACTATTTTACCCTTACTTGAGAAATCCATTCTCAATTATAACTTTTTAAGTTTTATTCTCAAATTTTTATCACTTTATATTATGATTTCACACTATAGGGATAAATTTTAACTTTAGTTCCTAAAGTTTCAGACATGTACTTTTATCTTAATTTATTTATTTTTCAGTTCTTTTATGCCTTTCTCCTATATTTCAATATTTTTACGCTTTTGCCTCTAATATACCATGAAAATATATAATTGAATAGGATGAGTGAAACGATGGACCACATGGATCCTAATACTCCAGTATTATCAATTATACACATATATTTTTTTATTTTTTTTTCAAATACTCCAATACGGTTGTGAAACCATATCAAGATTACCACTATGCAAGTCATCATGACTTGCTACCGTGATTACAGTAATATCCCTATTGCTAGTCATGTACATTCTAATTTTTGATTTCACATCTAATACTAAGGACAAACCGTCGTTACAATATAATACAGTTTATACCAATGTATCATTATCGATTCATGGTATTACAATAATAATTGATATACATTGTCAGAAACAGTCTCATTGTTTCAAAAATAATAACTTCTTCAATTAAGATCATTCGGTGCATATACAATTGTATGACTTATTTATACTTTATTACGCATTTATTCCACTTAAATTTTTACATACATACACAATTCTCCAAAATTTCTATTAAATTAAACTATGTCAATTTTTCTTTTAAATTATATTTTCTACTCAATTTAATCACAATAACATATAACTACATACTTTTCAATTATTTCAATTTAATTTATAAAATTACATTTTCAGTCCCTAACTTTTTAAAGTCGCCGAAATTTTCTCTTAAATTAGGCATGTTTAAACTTTAATTAAATGCCATAATTCAATTAATTCGACCTCCAATTTCTCAATTTTAAGCTCTATTTTACATTTAATCCATAATTTAAACTAAACTTTTCTAATTATATACAGAACATATATGTGAAATTAAAAAGTTTTGAGTTGTTTACTTATATAATCTCACTTCCAATCACTCAACAATTTTTTTTTTGCCCATATCTTTGATTGATTGGCTTCCCTCACCTTGATTCTCTATTTAGCAGCATTTCATATCCAAAAATTTACAATGATTTCAATCAATTATCACCCAAATAACACATACAAAATCATAATCAACACTTATTTAACCAAATTATCAAGAAAAACTCATTTTTTTTCTAAACTTACCAAAATACCCACTTGATGAAATGGGTTATTTCTAGCTTCTTTCACCACTATAAGCAACCAAAGATTGAGGAGAAATAATTTGAGATAATTTGGTTGAGATTAAAGGTAGAAATCCTAAAAATTAAGCCTTGAAAATCAAAGAAAATGAAGGAAGAAGAAGAAGAGAAAGCCATGGCCAAAAATGAAGAAGATATGGCCGGCCAAATGAAGAGATAAAGTCTCATTTTTTTCCAATAAATGTGGCTTATCTACTTTAGGACAAAAATAATTAAGTTTTAAATGAATCCAATGCCATTTGTCATAATATACTTGGCCAATACATTTTTAGTTGTCAATTTTTGATAAAAATTAGATCAAAAATTTCTAAAAATTTTAATTAGATCATGTTTAAAATTTCAAATTTATCCGAGGTCGTTTTGATATCAATTTTGGTCCAAATGCATATTTTACCATTTCGCTGAATTTTCAAAGTCTTCAAAAAATTTATTTTACTCTTCCAAAAATTCATATACATAATTTCTAGTGATTCGGTATAATCGAAATAATTTTATGAAGTCCTTGAAATATTTTCAAGCCAGTCAAAGTTTTCAATCAACTATATTGGTCCAATTATTTATTTTATTTTTCACTTTTGAAGGTCTATTTGACCTCAATTTCAATCCAAATTATACCACTGGACTCATCATAAATAGTACTTTTCAATGGTGAAGAAAAAATTTTATGGATCCAATGGATCCTAGATGGCACTATTCACCTTGAGAAGTACTATTCATATGATCGGCGATTCTTGGGACGTTACACATCAGGCATGGGACACAAATGAAAAGTGCTTCTAGAACTAACATTGATATTGAATTTAAGCCTAACAGTGGTCCAAGGTGGAGAGGCAAACCGGCAATAGCTTAAACTTAATTGCAATAACAAAGGATAAATGCAATAAATCAAAGGAATGTGGCTTCTACTTTTGCTGGTTCAAAGGTTCCAATTAACTTCAACTCACAACCAAGTCAATCTAATGCTTCAAAATCTAGGAGGCAACCAAGTGCACAGTAGTGTTGTTGAACCCAGATGTTGTGGATGTTAATGGTTATGTTAGTTTATGAATGTGTTTATTTAGGAATAATTAGGCTATTTAGCTTCTTTTTTGGACATGTTTAGCTATGAAGCTTATGTTTGTAATCATGTTAAACTCAATAGCTTCTATTTTGGAGAAACAAATGCTTTATGTATTTTGGTAAGATTACCCAATGAATCTTACTATATTATAGACAGGTTATTGAATTTAACAATCTCACTTTTCAAATTTAGTATTGCAAATTCTGAGAATTCTATTTCTTTAATTTAGGAAGATGATTTAATTTAATATTCTCTAGGTTTCAGTGCACATAATTTGCATTCTAGATAAAAATTGCCACATAACTTAAGAGAATACATTCATCATTAATCTCAAACCACCACAAATTATCATCAAAACATTAATACAAAGAAGCACCACAAATTGTTATAAAAAAATTACATTTCTTCATTAATCTCAAATCACAACACTTCACTGTACCGAATTAACAACCCTAGATACATAACCCAAAATAAAAACACAGCAAACAAAAACAAACTTTAAAAAAAGATAAACCACGTATGGATGGTGCACGCCCTTATAGTTTTCGATCCTTCTCTTTATCTTCATATTCTTTTACTTTCTTCAGTAGACCCCAAATCACTCTTGTTGCTTTTTTACTAAATTCAAGATCGAACCAAGCAAAGTATCCACATCCACCATTCTCCTAAAATCCATTCATCCCAAAAATTAAAACATCAAAATTAAAAAAATTTCACACTAATCGGTGTTGATAAAATACAAACGGGAAGAAAGCAAAACACATTTCCTAATCTGCAACCATAAAATCTTCTTCTAGCATTTGCTTCTGTCAACACTATCCTTAGAGGCACAACAATGCCACATCCACACAATAATACTTGGTTCACTGCGATCTTACAACAACTACAATGAGAAGGGAAGAAAACTCTCCTTTATGATCAATTACAGATGAGAAAGCGAGAAAGAGGAAAATTTCTACAGTAAATGTTCTGCTTTTAAAAGAGAGAAAATGGTAATGGAAGAAGGAAGGACATGGCATAAATAGTTTGGTTAAGTTACTATTGCTCTCTTCTCTTTTTCTAACCCTTAATGCATTAATGTATTGTGCGTGAAAATTATGCTCCTTGACATGTTAGTATCAAGGGCTTAAAAATCCATCTCGATGAGATTTGAGTGTTTAATTGGTCAATATGGTAGTTTAGGGATGTAAATGAAATTTTATGCCAAGTTGGAGTGCTAAATTATATATTTGGCCTAATTTAAAACTTAAACTTACCATGTTTAAATATTATGGATCTAATGTTTATTATGACATTTATTATAATAATAAATTTATTTATATTATGATATATTTGAATTATTTATTAAATTTTTAAGTTAATATTTATCAAATAAATATTTATCTCGTTATTTTAAAAATATTAATATTATTTTTTGATAAAAAATAAAAAAATTATTTAAAATATTAATAATTATGGAAAATATTTATATTTTTTAAAATTAAAAAAATAATTACATTATTTTTATAATAAAATAGTATAATATCATACGGATATATTAAATATAAAATATTATAAAATTATATATTATTGTAAAGTTTTTCAAATATCGAATTGCTAAAATTATACTGTTCTTTATTATACCGTATATTAGTAAATCATGTACTACTTCCGTCTAAACGGACCTAATATATTTGGATTTAGAGCCAGTTTGTTGTTATAACCATATTTTTGGTCAATCTTCAGGTCTGTTGATTCTTTAGATGCCTGCATTTATGCTGAAATCAGGACGAGAATTCCAGATACAATTTCCTGGGACTGCAACTTCGAACCTGCAAGAAGTACACCTCTAAGTTTTACTGTAAAGGTATATTCTATCTTACACATTTATGGGGTAGTACCAGCTTGATCCTGCTTTTGTCCTTGGATATGTCTTTTGTCAGCAACATGCACGTTTTGCCTGCATAAATGGAGAATTTGATGTGTAATTGTCTTTCACTAGCTTGCTTTCATGTTTCCGTCTGATCTTCCTGAATAAACATGATATTTACAGTTTCCTTGGACTTTTCAGCACTTCATGCTACAATCTACTAATGCATTTTAACACAGTGCATATTCATCCTAGAAAATAGTTGATACAAAGATGGGTTTTCTTCTGCCTCCCCAACTAGGTGGGACTTGGTTCTTTCTTGTGATTTTGAAAGTAAATCATCATATTATCGGCACCATGTGGTGTGGGAATCCAATGTCATAGTAACTTTCCTTTTCTTTCTTTCTTTCTTTATTCTCTTCCATTTTGAAAATGAACATGAATGTTTGTCCATTGCCTACTTAATAGCCTATTCTATTTGCCTGTCATTTGGATGTAAAGTTTGCTATTGGTCAAAGGATGTGTGATCTGTTTAATGTTTAAGCTTCAGGTGTGTCAGTGTTTGTATGTAATTTCATGCTGGCAAATGCTCACGACTTATCCTTAAATTCATTGAAACAAGATCGAAAAGTCTCTTCAGTCATGCTAGTTAGAATTTCATCGTATCTTAAGAGGCACCTGATTTGGAAGGCCATGTAATGTGGTCCTCAATGTGATGCTCTAAGTCTTTGAATGTCTATGGTACATAGAGATACGGTTACCATATGAATTTTTATTTGTATAAAACTTGCATCTTTTTTTCACTACTAGTCTGATATAATGGTTTTCACAATCCAGTCTTCCGCACTGAAGGAAGCTATTGATGATCTTGAATGGCCAGGATCAAGTATCAAGATTACACTTGAACCCGTCCCCCCATCTGTCACATTCAGAGGTGAAGGCCATGGAGACTTGCAGGTGCATTTTCACATCTGAGCAAGTGCTTATTGCAACATTTTACTATTTCCACAAGCCTAAACCTCTCATTTTTGCAGATAGACTTCATGTATTACGTAAATACTGATCTTTTAATTGCATTTCATCGTGATCACCAAGTCTCGTACAGGTACTCGCTGTTTATATTTTCCCCCTTGATTTATTACATCAAAGGCACCACTTCTTGACCACTACTACATTGCATGAACAGATACAAATACAAGTTCCTTCGAGCAACTACGTCTAATATACCCAGCAGTGTTATAAAAGATAACAGAGGGAGCAAGTTGACAATTGGGAGGGGTGGAATGTTGAAAGTGCAACATCTAGTTTCAGTTGCAAGGCCATCCATTTCAAATCCACATATTGAGTCTACTGGTGGTCAGCAACCGAGTCGCATAGCTTTTATTGAGTTCTTTGTGAGGCCTGACGAAGATGGAATTACTGGTTGAGGGTCTTATCTTCAAGAGTTTCATGTTAGATAAATTCATAATTCTCAATGCTCTCTCCCTTTATTCTGATCTTGTAGAAATTCTAGATAGCTGTGATGGCAAAGGCATCGCTAATTCACTATATATGTGCATGCACACGCCCACATACATGTACATACTCATGTATAGCTGTACCATACATTCTCATGCTCAGTTATATAGTCCAGTGCTTGCATTTACTTATATAGTCTTATAAAAGAAATTCTAGTGGTAGTTGGAACTTTTGTATGGGAGAATCTTGTGTCTTTTCTGTCACAAATGCTAAAGGCTTTCAAATTGAGTTTTACACCCCCGTTTTGAAAATGATTAATGATATCTTCCATTTGAATGATTTGTTTTTGTTTGTTATATATGGCTAATTAAAAAGATAAAACTCAATATGCTACCTTCCAATTACTAATTATTTTGGAAACTCAATTTATTACGAGAGTAAAATTGAAATATAAAATAAGGTCAAATGTGTAAATTCATTTCAAGATTCGATAAAATATATAATTTTATTTTAATTGTCTCTAAAATATTATTTTTATGTTTTGAAATTGAGGGAATTTTATTCATTTTAAAATTTTTTTAACATGTCATTTGAATAAATAAATATGTGAAATACCGTAATTTAAATTTCTTTCAAATAATATAATTTTTTTTAACTTTGAAATATGAAAATTAACATTATAGAAATATTATAAATAAAAAAATATAGATAAAATTGCTAAATTATTAATTTTTTGTGAAACATACGGAACCTTTTATATAATACCTTGGTGTTAAAAAGTTTTGTTGTCTAAACGCCCTTCAAACCTTGAAACCGAGTTCCAGAACAGAGAAATCGAAAACGGGGAAAGGCGAATTATGGGACGATTCTGCTCTTATCAACGCCTTGGACGCCATGTCCAAGTACAAGGTTTCTTCTTCTTACCCTTTTGTCACTCTCTCTCCCTCTTATATATTCAGTTTAATGATAATGCCAGCTCTACAAATTTGCGAAGTAGCAATCTCCTTCTTCTGTGCATCTATTTTGTTATTTTTCCAATTTTTATCCAGAAAATGCATGGCAAGAAAGCCTCGGATAATTCGACTTACGGAGAGGAAGTCTCCTCTTCAGTTGCCCATCAAAGTCACTCCGTAAGGTAGATTAATGTAATTTAATTATTTTTCTTTTGGTGCGCTAGGTTCTTTGCTTTGTAGCTTTAATAAATTGTCAATTTTTACCTTCTTTTATATGCAGATGCAAGCATACCAAACTTTTGGTAAAATTGGTTTAATTGAATTCATATAAAGCCCGAGACTTTGTAACAGTTTTTTGCAGTCTTCTAGTATAGGTATTGATTTTTTTTTTTTTTATTTCATTGTTATGATGTTTCTTGCTGTTTAAATTCGTGTACTTTCTTAAATGAAGGGATGCAGAAGAAACACCAATGTTACTTAAAACACTTCGACAAATTTTGAAGAGACTAAAAATCTAACACCACTAGTTCAGGAGGATCAACGTTTGGAATCTGTTGACCCTGTGTTCCGTATAGATTCATCAAATGGCCAGCATGAGCAAGCTGTTAATGACCATTCGTATTCAAAAAATGTAGGAGGTTATAAACAGTTACTTACCCAATACTATGAGTTTGAGGAGAAGAGGCAAAAGATCCTTCATCAGCTTCAGCAATTCGGTGGATATGATTACCAGTATTCTGCTGAAGGTTTTGGTCCTAGCCAACAATTGGGTGCCTGTTGTAATTTTCAAGATCATTCAGTTTGTACAACTCTTGTTGGCTCGTGTTGCCCTTATGCTTGTCACTGTTCAGCACTTTCAAGCACTTCATGTCTATCTTGTTCTTGCAAAGTGTGCGCTAATTCTTCTGCTTTGGATTCCCATGCAAAGCCTGCACCTTTCATAGATAGTGATATTGTTAAAACAGCAATGGGAGCTGCAGAAAAAGCCATATCCTCTATGAAGGAAATGTCATTCACAAAATCTACTACAGAAGGTAAGCATGACTCGTGCGAAGTAGTTATTATTATTATTATTTTTTTTTTTTGTGCTCGCTTGCTCTTGCAGGGAATATTTTAGCTGTTTCCCGTTTTTCTTCTAAACCAAGAATTTAGAATGTCTTTTTTACCTCTGTAGGAAATGGGATAGGTATTCTAATGAATAGCACGGAAATGAAGTGTGAGAGTCATTCTAGTGTAAATGAACCTGACCAATTGATATGTCCCTAATCACCTAAATAATTTATTGGATGATCAAGATGTATTTGAATTAAAAATTATGGCCAATCTAGAAATAGGTCAAACTTCCAGATATGATCCATTAAAGCTTGGGTATTGTTTGCTCTAGAAAACATTATTTATTTATGTCGCAATTAACAAGATGATGTCAAGTTTGAATAATTTTTTTTCACCAAAAATGTAAATGGCCCTACTTGGTGTCCTTGTGTTGTGATTTAAAGTTTTCAATTATTTAATCAGTAAGGGAAAAGAAGAAGAACATAGAGAGAAAGTTGGGTTTATTTTGTCACTGGTTTCTTAAACAGCAAAGGAATGATTAAATATAATTAGGAAAATAGTTAATTATGTGCATAGAACCTTTAAGGAAGCACAAGGTTTCTCATGCTTGGGGGTTATGTGCACATTTTCTTGGGTGTAAAATGAAGATTGGGGAAATAAACAGGTAGGATAGCAAATATTGCTTGTATTTGGTCTATTTCTAGTCTTGTTTTTTTTATCCTTCTCATCTTAAGGGATCAATAATATGTCTAGAGGTTCACTACGGGTAGCTGGTTGGTGTCAATATTGCTTGGATCGCCAATAAAATTCCGTTTCTTTCCTGAATGATCATGAGCATTCCCTAGTTGCTAGATTCGACAAGGCTGTCCATCATTTAATATTGATAGTCTTGGTTGGTGCAATGATGACCGAGACATGATCTTTCTTGTAAATAAGCTGCAGAGCTTTGGAACTTTGGTTGTGGTTGGATTTGGTCCCTCTTTGTGTGAGAGTTGGGTTTCTCTAGAAGTAGCTTCTTGATTTTTGCTTTTTCTGATTGGTTATCTTGAATTCTTATTAAATCATAGTGAAGGACTGAAGGTTTCCTATCATTCATTTAACTCATAAAAGCTTTCAAATATATAGCTACCTCTTAAAGTTAAAATGCTAACTTCAACATCTAAATGAATAATTGGCCATAATTTTTCTTCTTCTTTATGCTTTTTTTATTTTTATCTTTTTTTTGGTAGCATAAACCATTATTTTTCTTAATGGATGGTTGGGAATCTTATTTTGAATCTCTTATTTAACCTGCATAGCCGTTTCAGACATTCAATGGCTAGAATGGAATTAAAAGTTGACTAGTGAACTATTTCCTTCAATAATCTGGAAGCCATCTAGTCCTACTTTTAAAGAAAACTACCTGTAATAGAAGTTGATGAAATGCCATTTAGATTCCTTTTTATTTAATATTGTGTTGCTTTTTCATATAATATTTTCGGATGGAGTGTAGATAAGGAGAAAGGAAAAGACAATGTGGAGGACAATGCTCAGAGCATGACCCCTGAAACAGATCTTAGTGTTGTTTTGAATGCACGGTACTCTGCTAGGTTGTACACAGGCAAGTATGTAATTTCTTTTCTTCCTTGAGGCAATCATTCTGCTAGGCCCCCCTTGTCGATGCCACATCCAAATATCCCGTTCTTTACTCGTCAACAGACCTCGGAGATGATGCACTCTACCAACTTCGAAATTGTCGACCAAGTACAGTCCTCCCCTCTTAGTACCACGACCTACAATCTCCTTCGTGAAGAGATCCTGAAATAAGCAAAAATCGGGATACATCAAAACGAAACAATTCAATGCTTCTGTAAGTTGACCAACAGATAGTAATCTACTAGATAAAGAGGGCACAAGTAGTGTATGAGATAATGATAAGGAAGGAGTTAGAGCAACATGTCAGCCCCTTCGACAGGGTAAGCATAACCATTGGCATTATAAATCGACTGCTTCCGAGGAGTACTATGACATTCAATATCAGACCGATAGGGGGTCATGTGTTCTGTGGCCCCAAAATCAACAATCCACCCTTGACTGATCATGTAAGTACCATCAATCAAAGTAGACCCAAAATTACCTTCCTTGGCTGAATCTGTAATAGCAATTGAAGCAACCACCGGCACCGAAGAAAGAGATGGTGCATCAGTAGCTACCGAAGCCTGCCTCTTACCCGTAGCATTGCCAGCCTTCTATTTTGCTTGAAACTCTTCCCACCATGGAGGATACCCATGCAATTTAAAATAAGTCTCAGTGGAGTGTCTAGAATTGCCATAATGTGTGCATCCATCCACAGCAACAACCTTCTGTCTGCCCCCAGAATTGCCGCGGCCTCCCCTTGTTGTAGGACCAAGTGGAACCAGTTGAAGACGGGACTGATCTGGGTTACTATCCGGGCCATGCGAACGTGACCGAGGGGCATGAGAGGTCAGAGCAGTAGCATGCGGTCCAGTAGGAGCAGCCACATCACCGACTGGTGCATGTCTTTATGACGGACCCGGGCATAAGCCTGTTCCAAAGATGGAAGAGGCTGCATCTGAAGTACATCGGCGTGAACTTTGTCGAGGCGATCATCGAGTCCATCAAGGAAAAGGTACACCCGATTATGGTATTATATTTATTAATATCAACTCCACAAATCATGGGATTAGGACGGCGGAAATCTACCTCGCGCCACAAGCCTTGTAAATCATTATAGTATCGTTCAATAGGCTGCTTGTTTCAACTGGGTAATTTGATGTTTGAGATCATAAATTTGTGATGCATCAGTGCCATCATAAAAAGTTACTGCAACAGCATCCCAAACTTCCTGAGCAATAGCAAATCGGATGAAGTTGCCAATCAAAGCAGGATCCATCGAGTTAATCAGCCATCCCTTGACCATAGAATCATTGATCTTCTACTGCCGAAAACTCGGATCATCAGTAGCCTGTTGAGAAAGAGCCTTGTTGATGTAGCCCAATTTGTCTTTGCCTGAGATGTACATCTCAACAACCTGTGACCACAAACCATAGTTTTTGCCATCCAATTTGACAGCAATTGGTGGAGCCGGGGACTCTACAAGAGAAGAGCTTTGCGTTTGTTGTGTGAGAATTTCAGTAAGTTTGGAGGTGAGATTCTCAAGAAGGGAATCTGTCACATTCACTCCTCCATTTGGGACGACAGCCCCAGAACCTGTCTGCCATAACACACGCAACACAGGAACCCAAACCAAAATACAAGGATCAAGGTAGGGAAGACAAAGGACACAGGCCGCCTTAGATCGTTTGAGGCTCTGATACCATGTCACCCAGAATCAAAAGATGGAGAATTTTCTGTATTTTTCTGTAAAATAGTACTTCTATATATATTTTCAAGAGGTATATGGTCTCACCTATATACAACAGCTAACCCTTTACAACCCTACATCACAGGAAGCTAATTATAGAAAAAGAGCTCTAATAGGAAACAAACTCCAATTTACATGATCTGCTAATTGGGTATCAACAGCTCACGCTAACAATGACTTGTTTGGCTTTGTATGTTCAGGAGATTTGGGTAATGCATGTTTTCAGTGTCAAATGAGAGGACCTGAAGAGTGTGTGATCTGTCCCCAAATGTGCAGCTTATGATATGTCCAACTTTTTTTATTATAAATAGCTTTAGGGACCATTGATGGCAAGTTAATTGCTCTGCAGTCTGCCCGGAAGTAAATAGAGCTTGAAACTTAATCTACAATATCTTTTCTTGAGCGCAAGTGTGGGTATCAACTCTATCCCGTGAACCCTCCCTATGACTATCTTCTGGTTCCTCGTGGACTGACCTCAAAAGAGTTTTCTTATTTGCCCCTTTTTTGTTCTGTTGATACGTTGCCCTCATCTAAATTGCTGTATGCTGAAAGGTTGCTGGTGGTATGAAAGCAAAGATATCTGAAATGCTACCTTGTTTATTTGAAAAAGAAGTATCTGGTTAAACGTATGTGATTCACATGATTTGTTCATTTACTTTGCTATTTATGTAGAATTCTGATATTGGTGTGTGTGCACATGTGCACCCATAAATTGATTATGAAAAATGTTTTTTCTCTTTGATTTTGTGAGACTTGGCTTTCTTATGTAGGTACCTAACGGAGCAATCTGTTATGAAAAAACTCAGGTGATGGACATTATATTGCACAACAGTGAAGTGGTGAAATGAAATTTAACTACGAAAAGCCAGGTTTTGACAATTGGTAATATATTTGATCTTGTAGACAAACAAATGTTTTGTAGGAAACTAAGCAATCATGAGCGACTTAGTTTGGTTTAGAAAGTTGATATATTTTCCCTTTGGTCCTTCAAAAATAATTAGATATTGCTGGTCAAATTTTTGTTCCTTTTATTCTAGGTGTCACTTTCATTTTCATTCTTTTGATGCTTTTTATTAACAATCATGATATTATTTTTATTTACTTACTCGCAGAGGCTGATAATTTTTTATAGTTTCAATCCAAATATCCAATTGCAAAATGTCAAGTACCAGTGGAACCGGACTAGTCCGCTAAAAGTATTTAAATAAAAAAATTTTTTAATTTTTATGTATAAATTGCTATATTATATTATATTATATTATATTATATTATATTATATTATATTATATTATATTATATTATATTATATTATATTATATTATATTATATTATATAAAATTATAAAATATATTATAAAAAATATAATATTTTAATAAATAAATGTATAAATTCTGATATTGATCAATAAAACTTTGCTTTTACATATTTTAAGTTATATAATTTTAAAAAATATAAAAATAATATGCGATTGCACTAGGTAGGGCAATGTACGCAATTTACATGCAAAGCTCAAGCCCAGTCCTTAAAGAAGAGGGCTTAGTGAGTTTGATCTGGGCCGGGCTAGATAAGCCTGCAATGTGTATGCAAAGTCCAAGCCCAGCCTTAAAAGAAGCAGGCTTTTATGGGCTTGGTAGGAATGGGCTAAACTTTACAATTTATATGCAAAGCCTAAAACCGAGTTTCCAGATTGAAACAACATTAAGAACATCTCACCAATGGTCTATAACATAGTATTAAAATTAATCAACTTAAAAAACTGTGACAACTCTCATTTTCTTCCTCCCCGTTTATCCCACCCAATTTTCAATTTTAATCACGTTTAGCATCATTTTAAAAAAAAAAAAGAAAAAAAAAGTATTTTTAATCATTATTTTTTTCAGTAGAAGATTACATCATATACATTAACCGTTTGATTCACCAATGGGGGAATCAAGTTTTGCTTTCACTTGTACAATGAGAGATTGAGCAAGATTTCTAGGAATTGTTGAAGATTGTCACCAAAATATTTTATTTTGGGGCTATATTTGCTTGGAAACTATGGCAAAAAGTAGAAGAATGGATTTTGATTATCCAAAAGTTGTTTTCGCAAGGGACTAGCCGGTTTAATTCATTTTTTAAAGTTCCACATCATTTTCTGCTTAACAATCCATATTTCTCAAAATTGTAACACCCACACAAGAAAAAACTACAGTTCACCATTTATGTAAGTTGAGTTTCAAAATCCGCCGAAAAATTACTTTATACCATTCAAAGTTACAGATAATTGAAATGCATATCCAGTAGCCCACATGGCTAAATATCAACCAAGGAAATTCATAATCACCAAATGGAGCACCAAATTGCAGAGAACAAAATCAGCGAATGCACGCTCAGGAGGTAAATCCTGCAAGTTAATCAAACGAAAATCCAATTATTGCATTTTACAAACACGTTTGGAGAGGGGCACACACACACAAAAGGTACGTGCTTCTCTTTATATCTTCATCACCCCATTTTACCTTCCTTTTTTTTTCTTTAAAAAAAAAATCTTTGGCCACAGGGTAATGATAATATTACAGTTTGACATAGAAATTTTCTCAATAAGACAAGAAACGCAAGCATCAATTTGTGCAACAAGCTTACCTTGAATTCCTTGTTTTCTTTGTTCACCTGGATACGCAGACAGACTGCGGCCAAAGGAAAAAAATATATATTATCATTCTCACGCTTAATCTCTGTTGCAAACGAAAATAGATTCTCCCTTAAGAGAGTTTATTGTCCATTACTGCCTACTTACCAGCTAGGACTGCTGTGCCTATGCAAGAAAGTACTCCTGAAAGAAAAGAATTGAAAGGAAATGATCCAACAATGGCCATGTAAATTACCTGTTCATCAGTAAAACAAGTTAAATATGTTTCAGGTCCAGATACCTTAACAAGTGACATAGACAAATAGGTGATGCTAAAAAAGAGGCATTTAAAGGATTTAATAACACATACGGAAAATACACTGAAAGACGGAAACTGAACATTCGCGGCACAAACCTATTTACTGTTGGTGCTGTAATTAATTCTTCATCAATACATAAAGAGGGGAATTTTTAACCCACTTCTTTATATCTTCTAGCCAATACTTACGAGCAGAGGAGGATTAATTTATATAATATATACACATTTCAAAAACCAAAACATTTATTATACTTGACTTCCTATTTTTTAAATAAAGATGGGAAGGTATACTTCAGGATCTCCTGCTTCACATCTTCCCTTAAAAACCTCTAGGGAAGGGAAGATTTTATCATTACTTATCCTTTCATAGTCTTACTTGTCACCCTTTATGCTCTCCAGAAGGCATCCTTCACAATTACAGACTTTTAGCAGACAGTGCAGATGTGGAAGCTAGAACAGAAGTATTTATATGAGAGGATGGTCTTGGTCGGTTTAGACCTCGCCTATAGGGCTTTTTATGCCCGAAGCAAGCTTTTAAAAGCAAGGTATGCACAAGCAGAGAGCTGAACTGAGACTGGATCGAGTTCATTTAGCTTTGCCTTCATTTCGAATTCCAGCCATTCAATCAATAGGAGCAGCTAGTCTTTTGAAGCAGACACACTGCCCTTTGAAGAAATTCGAGCATGGTCCTTTCTTTACCTTTACATATTGATTCAGCAAGCAAGGCTGATTTAGCCTTTGCATTAATGTATTCTAACTGTTCGACCTCGACCAGAACATCCCCTTCAATAAGCAGCGCCTTACCTACTAAGCTAAGTTTTAAAGAGTAATCCATGGGGGAAGAACCAACAGAAACTTCAATTTTTTTGAAAGCACTTCTGCCTATTGTATATACAAATACAAAAAAAGCTAGAAGTTCAGTGTGAAAAGCCATAGGTATTCTTTCTGTGAAAGCTTGCCCAAGAAAGGGGGTGTGCTATAGAGCAAGGTTGCAGGGCAGGTATTCTTTCAATGATTTAGCTTCCCAAACGAGTGGAACAGAGTGAACAAGAAATAGAAATAGAGCATAGATGTGGGTATATTTGCTCACGGTAGGTAATCCCTGCTGCCAGAAAGGAGCAAAGACAGATTTAGGGAGCAGGTAGGATTTAGGATAGCTCAGTGAGAGGTAAGATAAGTTTTTAACCGAATAAGGGACAGATGGGGGGAACAGGATAACTAGCTACAATGGCTGGACCATAGAAGACTGGAAGGAAGATACTTGGAAGACTTACAACACAAGATGGATATTAGGAAGAGAATCAAAGACTGGCTGGGCCAATATGGAACTTACCCGGAATAGAAGACTCATAGGAAGGAATCTCCAGTAGATAGGTGGTGCTTCCATCAGTTTTTAAAAATTTTATATCAGGTAACTTCCACAAAAAGTGACTAATGCAGGCTAATAAGTCTATGTATTTCCCATATAACACCACAGAAAGAACAACAAGAAACTTTGGTCTGGGAAAAAACAAATAGCAATACATACGAGAAACGTATGGACAAATACATAGTAAAAATGAGATCTTAAACACTAGATTAGCAAACAAATTGATTAATTTATCCCTATGTCATTCAAAATCGCAAAAATTAAGATAGAAAACAAGACGCTGGAAGAAAAATTAAAGCAATTTCAGATCTACAACGGAATGAATAATGTCAACTGAGCAATACCTGGATCACAGCAGTGGAAACAGCAAAACCCACATACAGATCGATGATCTGCACAAAAAGAGAGAGCAAACTATTTAAAAAATATATATATAATTCAGCTGTTTTTGAGTAAGCTGAGATATATATATATATTGAGAGAGAAAGAGAGAGGCCTTGAGGGAAGTGGGAGTGGCGGCATAGGAAGAGCGAAGGGAATGAAAAAGAGCTTGGGCGTCCTTGCTGGTTGACCTTGCCATTTTCAATTTTACTAATACAGAGCTCTCTCTAACAATACCACTGCAACTCAACAATTTCGATGGGAAGAAGAAAGATTATAGGTTTAAAATTTGGAAAATCTCCCTGGTTTTCTAGAACGGCATCGTTTTTTCCTTGAAGCCATTCGGGGCTAGTTTTGTCATTTGACTACTATTCTAAGTGGCATCAACACATAAATAGACTCCATATCTGATGCGGAACCCAAAAAAATAAAGAAAATAAGACATAATGGATAGTTACAAATTTATCTTTTGGCTTATGTTGTGATGCGGAATTCCAGCCTATATTCAAACTAAAACATCAAAATACCATAATATTTGGACATACACAAAAAATTAATCCCTAATCTAAGAAATCTCCAAATAATAAATATATATGAAAACGCTTATGATAGATTAATTAAAACAAGAAGAAATAGAATCAAGCCACGCAATACTGTCTAAGTCTAATTCTTCATGCAATAGTAAGAATTAATAAACATTAACGTTGGCAAAGCCAAGAGAAATAATCTCAATAATCATTAATTAATCAAAAACTATATATTCTCTGTAACAAAGTTTTAACCGTTTAAATAGCAAAGAAAAAGACTCCTATTGAAATAAAACTTTCTAAACAACTAAAATAGAAGATAATCTTCGAAGAACTTCATGTGACTGCTTTTCATGATTTGTTGTGCTGTCCTCTTGAGCCTTTAATGACAGAAGCTATGTCAGTTAAGGAAGCTCTGAAATGGTTGAAAAAAGAAGGTTTTGCTCGGGTGATTGTGGAAACTAATTGTGTTATCCTCCATAAAGCTTTGATTGCCTCTCTTTCTAATAATTTCCCTCTTGGGTTGATTGTTCAAGATTGCTTAGATCTCAGTCTTTCCTTTCAAAGTTGTTATTTTACTTTTATAAGAAGATCTGATAATGATCTTGCTCATATATTAGCTAGGACATCTATTGATTCTCTGGGAGTAAGATTTAATTCTCCTCCCCCATGTATTCAACAGCAGCTTTAATGAAATGGTCCATTTTTCTCAAAAAAAATAGAAGATAATAAAAAACTAGGTTTATCAAAATCTTACATTCGTTTAATTAATCAAAACAAAAATAAATATACTCAAACTAAACTTCTAAAATAATTAAAATAGGAAATAATTGATAAAATCGTAATTGGAATTTATAGTGACTTGGGAGAGTATAAATCCACACCACCGAGTGGTATGCTCCATGTGGCCACTCCATAGAGTGAGATTCCACTCCACCAAGTGGTTGCTTGCTGCCTTCTTTGGGTGGCTTGCTCCACTCGGTAAAGTGAAAGAATATACTCCACCAAGTGCCTATAAATCATATCTTGCCCCCCTCTAAGCACACATCATCCCCCCCCCCCCCCCCCCCCGCTTCAGAAAAGATTTATCCTCGAATCTTCATCTTGTAATAGTTGGGAATTGGTACTTGAGGAATGCAATTATCTTCATACATGATCTTCAGCATAGGTGGAAATAATATGAACGCTTCCTTAGGAAAGAATTCATTATGATCCTGCAAGATAACAAAGAAATTAGGCAAGTCATGGCAACTCATGCATCCTCCTTAAGCAATAGAGGAAAAATTGTATCTTGCAGATCTTCCATCTCAACTAAATAAATTTCTTCATTATCACTCAAACAATCAATAACATCTGCATATTCAACTATTTCTTCATCACTTACAACTTCATCTTCAAAGAAAGATATATCTATAGGACCCTCTTCAAGTTCACAAATTATTTCTTCTAGGATAACTTCCTCTTCCTTTCTCTTTTCTTTGCTCATTCCAATCTACATAGTTGTTTGAACCATTTTTTAAGTTGCAATTCTATATCATTAAGGTCTTACCTTAACAACTTCACACTTTCTTCTATCCCATTCAATTCTTCCTGATTTGAATGTTACTTTGACTTGTACTAGGACATCCTTACATTCACTTCTGTTTATCTCTCAACTCACAAATGATGTCTCACAATTGCACTTCAGAAATAGACCCAAACAAACATACAGTTCATAAGGTTTTTTTATACTGTAATCAATAATGGAAATCAAAGATTTTTTTTACTACAATCAAGCAAACAGAAATGACAAACTCAAATTTAAAGGATAGTTAAGATAAAATAAGGACTAGATGCTAGATTTGAAAATAACACAAAGATGAATAAGAATTTATCTTAATCCAAGCTCTGATACCAAATGATGCAGAATCCAAAAAAATAAAGAAAACAAGATATAATGGATAGTTAAGAATTTATCCCTTAGCCTATGCTCTGATACCAATTTATGTGAAATTTCAACCTATATTCAAACTAGAACGCCAACATACCATAATATTTGAACATACACATGAAATTAACCCCCAATCTAAAGAATACCTAAATAATAAATAGTAAGGAAACACTTATGATATATTGATTAAAAAAGAAGAAATAGAATCAAGCCATGCAATCCTGCCTAAGTCGAATTCTTCATGCAATAGTAAGAAACAATAAACATTAACTCTCACAAAGTTGGTAAAGCCAAGATAAATAATCTCAATAATCATTAATTAATCAAAAACTCTATATTTCCTGTAACAAAGCTTCAACCGTTTAAATAGCAAAGAAAAAGAATCCTATTGAAATAAAACTTCATAAATAACTAAAATAGGAGATAATAAAAAACTAGGTTTATCAAGCCCTTACACTCGTTTAATTAATCAAAAGAAAAAGAAAATACTCAAACTAAACTTGTAAAACAATTAAAATAGGAAATAACTGATAAAGTCGTAATTGGAATTTATAGTGACTTGGAAGAATAGGAATCCACTCCACTGAGTGGTATGCTCCATGTAACCACTCGGTAGAGTGAGATTCCACTCTACCGAGTGGTTGCTTATTGCCTTTTTTGGGTGACTTGCTCCACTCGGTAGAGTGAAAGAATCTACTCCATCGAGTGCCCATAAATCATATCTTGCCCCCCTCTACACACATCAATATCAACCAAGGGTGAGCAAACTTTGTTAAAATAAAAAAATGAACTAAATCAATTGATTTTTTTAATTTGATTTGATATTTAGTTTTTTCAATTCGGTGTTGATTTAAAATTTTAGAGAATTTTGATTATTTCGGTTCGTTCATTTTTTAAAGAAGAAAATCGTAGAAAAATCGAACCGACCAAAGTTATACTTAAACTACATCGCTTTGTATAAGACCTTAAACTACACCATTTTGATCAATCCCACCACCATTTATTAGATTTGAGATTTGAGATTTTCACTCTTCACTTCACTCATTTTTTCTAACTCTATTTTTCCTCTCCACAGCCATCGCCACAGTCGCCGACTCGCAGCTTAGTAACTGTTCCCTTCCTCCAATCATCGGAGCTGCTATTTGCCACTGTCTCTACTCACCATCGATCTTCACTCACCATTGTTTCATTCTCAGATCCAATTGAATTAATTCTTTTTTTGTGAATTTGTTTGAGATTGTTCCTTATAATTCTTTTATTCTAGTGAAAAATGCTTTCTTTTATGGAAAAATCAGAAGCGCTTCATGTAACGTCCCAAATTATAAATACCCGAATAGTATGGTTGGATCGATCCAGTTTTAGAAATGATCTAATAAAATAAATGAATAATAATAATAATAATAATAAGAAATAAAATAAAGTGATTAAATTAGTTGTTAATAATAAGAATAAGGGAAGTGCAATTGGGGGGGAGTCCTGAGAATTTTCAGGTAAAAGGCAAAAAAAACAAAAAAAGGGGAGGAGAGGGAGGAGAGAGGGGGGGAAGAATGGGAGTTCTCATCCTCAGGCGACCGACGCCGTTGCGGTGACTGGACCATCACTAACGATGCCTTCCTCCGCCGCTCACCAGTCACGCCGTCGTTCCCTCTACTCCCATGGTGTCGCGGTTGCTGCCTCTGGAGTCCCGATCCTCTCCCATGACCGAGGCTTCCTCCTTCCTCTCCGGCGACGTACGATGGTAACTGGCGAAATAAGCAGCAGCTGCGAACCCCTGGTGGTTAGGCGAGCCAGTAGCAACTCTCTCTCCGATTGTCCTTCGCCGGAATCAGGCCGATCGACGAAGAATACATCCTTGACTTTCGGTGCAGATCTAGGCCGTGAACGGAGTCCGTTAGGCGCGTGAGCACCCCCATTGGAATTCTCTCGCCATCAACTACCCCCAGGTGTCTTTGGTTTTACGCCGTCAAGGCTCCGACAAAGATCTGGCGAGGCTCCGACGAAGAGCATAAGTGAGGAAAAACTCTGACATTCAACTCTAATGGTATGTGTCTACCAGATGTGTTTCCAATTAAATTATTTAAGTGAAATCCGAGTTTTGTCAAATATTTAAATTGTTTGAATTAGAATTTTTGGTTGGGATTACTATTATTTCATTGGGACCTATTAATTAGCTTACATGTGTGTGTTAATTTGTAAAATATATTTGTTGTTGTATTGAGTTGCTGAATAATTTTTGGATATTAAAATGTGGGACTGAAATTTTACAATAATTTTTATAGGTTGAGAAAATTATTTGTATAGATTAATGTTAACCTCTCCTGTACCCTATGTTTATAATTATTTGAAGTCATTGAAAGTATGAAAGGCTTGAAAATTTAGATGGTTGTTGTATGTTAGAGGACCTTTAGGGGTTTAACAAAATAAAATTTAGGTTTTATACATGTTAAGTTGGTTAATGTGCAATTTGTATGTAAGCTTATTAGCCGTAATAATAGGCAAATGGTTACTGTAGATTGCTTATTTGCTTAGTCATAAATAAGAAATTATGAAAAATGATTTAAGATACGGTTTAATGGAACTAGTTAAGTTAAATAAGTTGTATTATTATAAGGGTTAAAAATTATTTCTTAAACATGGTTAGAACTTTTGTAAAACAGTAACTAAATTTATGTGTAATTTTGGAGTTCTTTATAGTGGTAAATAAGCTTAAATTTGGGAACCCAAACAGAATTGTAGTTTGAGGTAAAAACAAAACTTTGAGGGGTCAGCATGATCTCTAAAGCAGACATGTGACGCCCAAAGAGGACAATATTGATTAGTGCTCCGGTATGATCTCTAAAGCAGACATGTGGAGGCACTGAGGGGTCGACATGATCTCTAAAGCAGACATGTGACACCCAAAGATGACAATATTGATTAGTGCCCTGGCATAATCTCTAAAGCAGACATGTGGAGGCACTGAGGGGTCGGCATGATCTCTAAAGCAGACATGTGACGCCCAAAGAGGACAATATTGATTAGTGCTCCGGCATGGTCTCCAAAGCAGACATGTGGGGTACCTCAAAAACAAAACCGTGCATCGCCTAGCTTCGGCACGATCTCAAAAGCAGACGTGTGGAGCGACAGGTGCCAAAACGGACAATATTCACTAGCGGCAGCGATCCGAGCTATTACAATTATATATATATATATATATATATATATATATATATATATATATATATATAATTGATTGTGAATATTTTAAGTTTTGTTGGTTGTGACCGTCTGATTTTAATCAGCAAAAAAATTAATTAAATCAAGAGTTGAGTTTGGAAATATCAATTTATTAATAGCATTTTCACCGTGAGTAGATAATTCTTATTACCGATTTAATTTTAAATAAGCTATAAGTAATTGAGTATATTTTTAAAGAGCTTGTTTATTTTCATTACATATGAAGCTTCTTCATTGATTTTTGTGTAAGTATGCATTTTGAATTTTGAATCTTATGACTATTATGCGTATAATACAGTTATATATTTGTAAATGTTTGAAAAGTGACAAGCAATATTCTTGCCTAAACCAGATTTAATGGTTACTTATTTAAAGTACTATATTGAGTCTTGGAATTGGAGAACTACGTGATTCTGATTCCCTAAATGGGATACGTAGGAAGCTTGAGAATTAATATCCCAAGTCCGAACCAAATTATGTTCATATGATTATGCGCGTTTTAATAGGTATATTGAATTCTGGTGATGAAATTCTTATTTATACAATAGTGTATATAAGTAAATGTTTATAATTATGGTGAACTAAGTTTCTATGTTAAAGCCAATGATATAAATTGTGTTAATGCAACAGGTATATAAAGAAATTTTTAATATATGTATAAACCATGTAATGGATTATAAGTATTTGTTATAAATGAGTTTTATATGAACTGTATTTGAGTTGCGATGATTGTGTTGAAATGAAATTATAGAAGTGTTGTGTTATTGATTGAAGTTCTGGAGTTGGAGGAATGATATTGGGAGTGTAAAATTAAGTTTTTGCAGGTTTTGGTAGTATGAATTTTAAGCTGTCATACTGCCGAAATTTTATTTAAATTTAGACAAACCTTAGAGTTGATCCTCTCAAAAAGATCCAAACCCGGATGTGACATTCGGTATCTGGGTCTTTTATCTAGCCGGGTACAGGGTGTTACACTTCACTTTTTCAGGCGATTCTTTATTTCTTATTTTGACTGGTTTTTTTTTATTTGAAAGTGATGTTTGATTTTATTTGCAAAAAATATTTGTGTTTCTATCCAATTTTTTCAGTTACAATTTAATTAATTAATCATTTTTTTGTTTCACGTTTCTCCTTATTATTTAATTAAAAAGTTCACAAAAAAAAAATCAAAACCTTGCTTCATGATTTATGGAAGATCTTTGGGCGTTAGTGGGTCAGTGGTATTTCCAATGAAACAATGGTGAGTGAAGATTTGGTATTCTGAGAATAAAACAAATGTTTGAAGATTTGGTATTCTGTGTTTTTATACCAAAGATTTGTTGTATTTTGTGCTAATTAAAAAGGAATCTTTTGGATTTCTTTATAGGAATAGTTTTCGGTGGAAGTCGAAGATATTACCCTTCAATTTTTCAATGTTTAATATTATGAGAAATCATTTATTTTTTTATTTTTTTGTTTTTTTTATCAAACTATCTTGATTATGGAATTGTTTTAGCTTAATTTTATTGCATCTTGCTCTGTTAATTATGTAAGCATTGATGTCTAAGGGAAATTGACTAATTCAGTTATCATATAATAATTTCAGTTCGTTTCGGTTTGTTAATATTTTAATATTTTGATTTTCGATTATTTCAAGTCGATTCGGTTAGTGAACTACTGTTGCTCAGTTCTAATGTTAGCAAAAATTAAAATTTAATAATTTAATAGAAAAAAAAAAGAATTTGTACATAAATTTTCCTCAAATTATCACAATTTACCAGATTTTTTTCTAAATTAATTGTGTATTAAATTATTTTCATAAATTTATTAAAAATATCATATCAATTTCCTCTAGATGCATTTGTCACTTTACAAAAGACGAGTGAAAATTACACATCCAGAGATTTTTTGATATTTTTTAAATAAGTTTAGGGGTAACAATAGTATAGAAAGTATTAATTACATTTTAAATATATTTGAATGATTAATTTGATATATTTAATAAGTTTAGGGGTAATTTTATATGCAATTAGTTTATAAAGAAAATCTATTAAATGATAATAGTTTAGGGAGAAAATTATGTATTATCTCTAAAAAAAAGGAAAAACACATACATAGTTTTTTTAACTATTCCACTTTTTTTAATTAAACTTTTGAACTTTAAAAACTCTACATTGAGTCTTTATACAATAATTTTATTCTTTTGTAAATTTTTAAATATTTTTTGAATTTTTTAAATTTATAATATTGCTTCAAAACTATTGTAATACCCCAATTATCACCCTAATAGGACTATGACATCTTTATGGATATTTACAAAGAAAATAATAATGGTTACACAAGTTGAAGATTGGTGTAGGGCATAATTGGTATTAATGAAATTATTGAAGTGTGATTTCGTAATTTATCATAAGCATGAAATATAAGAAAATCATGGACTTATATGTTAGGTTAGATAAGATTTCATGCAATTAAGAAATTAAAGAGAGATTAGGGGCTGATTTGCAAATACCTAAAGATCAAAAAGTTTAACCAAAGGGGAATTGACATTAGTGTTTCTAAAAACTTAAAAGATAAGATCAATGAAGGAGGAAGAAGGTTTGGTCGGCCATTCTTGGCCTAAAATACATCAAGGTTTCTGCTCATCTTTCTCTGCTTCTTCTTCTCTCCTCAAGCATACTAAAATTCTACTCCAATTGGGGAAAAAGTTGTAGATTATAAAAATAGAGAAAGGGATTTTGTAGCTACTTAAAGTAAGTAAGAGTAAACTTGTCACTTATACCTTCTTTTAATATCTATTGAGATTGAGTAAATGGTAGATAAATGATCATATAGTGCTATTTTTGTGAAATTAATTGGAGAAAATTCAAGACCAAGAACAAAAAGAGATGTAAAGCAAGAGAGGAAAAAGATAAGCTTCAAGTGAGGTATGGGAGTTTATATGTATTTATATTTGATTTAATTACTGGGATACATGCTTAAGTATTTAAATGATATGTGAATGAGTGTTTAAGGTGAAAATATGCATATGACTTGCTCTTTTTTTGTTTTACCCACTCATTTCCGAAACCAAGGGATCATCAAACTCAATGAAGGAAATCTCTAACCTTCGATGGTTCGATCCTTCTTTTAGGGTTCAACCAGGATGAGGCTCCTCTGCCCGAGCTGATCAGTCATTTTATGATAAGAAAAGGACTCTACTCGACTCGCCAAGTCTGAAACCTCGTAAGGCATAAGACGATGTCTCGAGATGTCCTTATCCGATCGCTCATGATCGATAGCCAGGAGGCATATGTTAGGCACCTTAAGGCTGATGTAAGGAGTCACCACTTAATGGAATATTAAAAAAGGGGTGTTCCGACCTCTTGAGGCCAAAAACATAGAGAAGGTTTAAAACTCCGCTCTTGTTTTTACCTTTGATAAATGAAACATAATAGTTTTTAGATTAATCGTATTATCTCTCTTCTTACATGCAAGATTAGAGCAAATATATAAAATAAAGGAACATCCAAGCACGTAGAAAACAGTAAATCATGGCATAGAATAAAGCGATAAACACATTCATAAATCAGGTAATTCATTGTGACCCTTTTAGTGAGGACTTTGGTCCTCGCATGTGGATTATGAAGAAGCATTTCATTGTATAGGTTGAAGATAGGGATTTGCTTGTAAGCTGGGGTTTTGCATCAATTGGTATCAGAGTATAGACTAAGGGATAAATTCTTAACTATCCTTTACTTTGAGTTTGTCATTTTTATTCGCTAGATTAAAGTTATGTATAAAAAAAATTCAATTTGAAAAGCCTTGTGATCAAATTTGGATTACTTATATCCTACTTAAGTTCAAAATTGAACAACTTGTGAATTCGTTGCTCTTATTGAATCTAAAAATTGCCAATTATCTATTTGAGCATATAACTTACAATTTTGAATGCTTAGCTCTTAACGTGAATCAATCCAGCAACATTGGTAGTTGAAAACTTCCATAATTGGTATGAAGCCATCATTACCAGGTTGGTATTCTTGATTTTAGTTTGGGGTTATGTTTTATTGCATGTTATCTATGTTTTCTTCTTGTTGAGTCTACGTAAATTTTGTTTAAACTGAACATTAGGTTTAGTTAAACATCGCATTTAAGTGCATCTATCTTATCTAATTTTCCTTCATTCTAAGTTATCTATTTATGTGTCTCAGCTATTTTTGGTTCAAAATACACTAGTTTGACATATTGCACATTGTTGAACATTTACATATATATAGTACACAAAATTTTCTTCTTATGTACTAAATTTTGATCTTTGTTCAATTTGGTCAATTTACCTCTAGAGTCGGTACCTTTATTGGTTTTGTTAGATTTTTGTTGCTTTTTTTAATCAATTTGCTTAATTGTGCTTGTTTATTTGAGTTTGTTTCTAAAGTACAATTGTGAGACATCAATTGTAAGTGGAGAGATAAACACATAAGGTAGTGTTATGAGATTGTTTTATCTAACATCTTTTGCAGGGTTACATCATGACTGAAGATATTAGCAGGAATGGAATATCCCAAGAAGAAGATGTTAATGTGCCTGATTCTAAGATACTATATAAGGCACTTATTAGTGAGCTTCAAAAATTAAATGCTAGAATGGATGGGATGGAAGAGAAGTTCGAAGTGAGTGCCTTTAACTCTAGAAGAATAACTAGGAGAGGTCAATGGAATAATAAAAAGGATGATTAAGGTGATTGGGATAATGATGAGGAACTTCAATCCATAAGGGGTAGAGTGATGAGAGAAGAAGGAGTAGAGAGTAGAGATAGCAATCTTAGTACAATAAAGATGAATATTCCATCTTTTAAAGGTAGAAATGATGCTAAAATTTATTTAGAGTGGGAGAGAAAGTTAGATATGATTTTTGACTATCACAATTATGCTGAGGAGAAAAAGGTGAAACTAGCAGTAGTGGAGTTTAGTGATTATACTTTAGTTTAGTGGAATGAGTTAGTCAAGGGTAAGAGAAGGAATAGAGATTCGCCTATAATTACTTGGGATGAAATGAAAAGAGTGATGAAGAGAAGGTTTGTGCCGTCTTATTATTATAGGGAGTTACACCAACAATTACATAGACTCATCCAATAAGCTAGATTAGTAGAGGATTATCATAAAGAGATGGAGATGCTATTGATCAAAGCCAATATAGAAGAGGAAGGAGAGGTGACTCTGGCTCGATTCATTGGAGGTTTGATTAGGGATATTGCTGATGTAGTGGAGTTGTAGCATTATGGAGAAATGGAGGACCTCATGAATATCGCTATGAAAGTAAAGAGGCAACAAAAGCAAATAAGAGCAATAAGATTTTTTTTCCAAATTCTAGTAACAAGTAAAATTCAAAATAAAGTAAAAATGAAGAAAAGAGGAAGGATGACCATTTGGCTTCCAAAGAGAAAGGTTTTAAAACAAACAAAAGGAAGGAAAATAGTCTTTATTCCAAAAAGGTACTTCTAAACCTTCTAAACATAAGGATATTAAGTGTTTTAAGTATCAAGGGTATGGCCATTATGTATCTGATTATCCCAAGAGAAAAATTATATTTATTAAAAGGGGATAAATTATTTCTGAATCTGATAATGAGAATGAGTCTGATGGTAGTGAATTAAGTATGCTGCCTTTAAAATATTGTTCTGATAATGATGATTATGTTGAATATGCTGTTAAGGGTAAAGCCTTAGTTACTAGGCATATTTTAAATTTGAATGTGAAAGAAGATGCCTTAGAACAAATGAAACATAAATTTCATACTAAATGTCTAGTAGGTGGAAAATTTTGTAATTTAATCATAGATGGGGGAAGTTGCACTAATGTAGCTAGCACCACTTTGGTAGAGAAGTTGGGGTTAAAGTGTAATAGACATCCTAACCCATATAGATTACAGTGGTTGAATGATAATGGCGAAGTTAGAGTGACCAAACAGGTTATAGTTGCATTTGCTATTGGTAGATATTATGATGAGGTTATATGTGATGTAGTGCCAATGCAAGCCGATCATATTTTATTAGGTAGGTCTTAGCAATTTGATAGGCGTATTATGCATGATGGGTATAAGAATAGGAATTCCCTTATGCATAATGGATATAAAGTTATCTTAGCACCTTTGTCACCTAAAGAAACGTATCTTGAATAGTTGAAAACTCAACAAAATGCAAGTGGGAATTCAGGTAGTGAGGTGAAAAAGAAATAAAAGAGAAAAGAATAAAAATAAAGGCCCAATGAGGAGTGACTACACAAGTGAGGAGAAAAAAGTGGGATGTACAGGAGAGAAAAAGTTAGTGAGTGAAAAGAAAAAGAATGATAAGAAAATTGAGCAAAAAGAATTTGAGAGGAGTGAAAAAGTTAAACACTCATGTTTTTATGCAAAAAAGAGAGATAAAAAGTTCATACTTAGGCAAGAGGGCTTTAGTTTTGATTTGGTATAAGGAAACTATGTTTACTAAAGCTAATCTTAACCTCGATTTGCTTAATATTTTGTGATCTTATTAGAGGAATTTGAAGATGTCTTTCCAGAAGACATTCCACATGGATTACCACCTTTGAAGGGATTGAGCATCAAATTGACTTTATACTAAGATCTCAAATACCTAACTATCCAGCTTACTAAAAAAATCTGGAGGAAACAAAGGAGTTGCAAAAGCAAGTGGATAAAACTGTTTCAAAAAGGGTATGTGAGGGAAAGCATGAGTCATTGTGTTGTACCAGTCTTATTGGTGGCAAAGAAAGATGGAACATGGAGAATGTGTGTGAATTGTAGAACGGTCAATAAAATCACTATAAAGTATCGTCACCCTATTCCTAGATTAGATGATATGTAGATGATTTACACGGTGCATATTTCTTTACTAAAATTGATTTAAAAAGTGACTACCATCAAATTAGGATGAAAAAGGGAGATGAGTGAAAAACTGCATTTAAGACTAAATATGGATTGTATGAGTTGTTAGTAATGCCTTTTGGTTTATCTAATGCACCTAGTACTTTCATGTGTCTAATGAATTATGTCTTACGTGAGTTTCTTGGAAAATTTGTAGTTGTTTACTGTGATGACATCTTAATTTACAGCAAGAACTTAGATGAACATATTATGCATGTTAAAGTTGTCTTAGACGTGTTAAGAAAGGAGAAATTATATATAAACCTTAAGAAATGTTCGTTTTGCATGGATAACGTTATCTTCTTAGGATTTGTAGTTAGTTCCAAAGGAGTGGAAATTGATCATGAAAAGGTGAAAGCTATCCAAAAGTGTGAGTAAAGTTAGGAGTTTTCATAGCTTAGCTAGTTTCTATAGGCGATTTGTTAGAGATTTCTCTACTACTACCGGACCACTAAATGAAGTAATTAAGAAAAATATAGGGTTTAAAAGGGAAAAAGAGCAAAAAATTGCATTTAGTACTTTTTTAAAAAAATTATATACTGCTCTTATTTTTTGCTTACTTGATTTTTCTAAAATCTTTGAAATTAAATGTGATGCTTCTGGGATTGGCATAGGTACTATTTTGGTGTAAAATAATCATGCCATAACATATTTCAGTGAGAAGTTGAGCAGGCTAGTGTTGAACTATTCCACCTATGATAAAGAGCTATATACATTAGTGAGAGCTCTTAAAGTGTGGGAGTACTACTTGCTGCTTGATTAGTGTCTAGCAAGTGTACTAGATCAGCTAGTAATAGAGAAAAATATAGATTAAGACCCCAAATATTGTACCAAAGGGAACATGAATTGCTAAAGATAATATCTATATGTGAATTAAATCAATTTGAGATTGTTTCCCAAATGTTTTTGATTTAAAGATAAAAATTAAATTAAATAAACAATTAAATAAAACAAAAACTAAAATTAAACTAACATGAATTAAAAATAAAATAATAACTGAAATTCTCTTACTAAAGGAACTATCCACCTTAACTTTCATTATAATGACTTAATTTCAATAGGAACACCTATGATTATGGAACAAACTAGATGAAATAAATCCTGATACCTTGAATCAAGAATATCTTTCTTAAGCATTAAATTCTCTTATTAAGAACAAATCAATACTTAGCATAAAGATCTAGTTAAAATCCTAAACATTCATTAAACTATTTTGCAAGAAAATTTAATTCTAGTTTATTCTTAGTTCCTTCTGTCTCAGTATTAATCAATATTATCAACACATAATTACCTCAAAATCAGAAAATAATCATGTATAAATAGTAAAAAGTTAACCTAAGAGCGTGCAAATCATTAATTATGTCTAAACCAATTTTTAGTTATTGAATCAATAAACCAACAATCAATCTCAACATAATTAAAGATAAGAATATGTTTAAAACTAAGAAATAATCGACCGATATTGAAATTAAAGCTCAAAATAAAGTCATAACAATAAAGATATAAGATTTCAAGCATCCATTAGCAAAAGTAAAGAAAAACTATTTCCTAAACATATTTAAAAACTAAAAAAAAAAGTTGAAAAGAAAAACACTGAATAAAAACATAAGAAAGACTACGTAAAAAAACTAAAACTATTGAACTCTCCTAGTTGATGATTAATGATTCATCCTTTGATGCTTTAGACTTCTATTTATAGGCAAAACAAGTTGTAGAATCCTTCTAAACTTCTAAATTAAAGTAGGAACTTCTTAATCGAAAAAATCCTTCGCAGTATCGGAGTTCAACTTGCACGGCCAAACAAAAGTTGGCTTGATGAAATGCACTGCCATGCATCATTCCATATAGGGATGCACAGCTAAGCAACTTCTTATATCTTTCCACGCACTACCGTGCATGGCTTTCCTAGGAGATGTGCACGGCCAAGCATGCTTCTAGGCAATCAAAAACACAGCCAAGCATGCTTCAATTCTTCAATGTACGGTCACTAAAAACTTTAGGCACAAAGACTCACGACCAATTGATCTTCTACTAGACTGCACGTATGTTTTACTAGCATGAATTTTCCAATTTCATAGTTTTGGCTCAAAACTTCTTGCCTTTTTGTAATTAAGTCATTTTTCTTGCAAATTAACCCTAAAAAATACCAAAACTTACAATTAAATCCAAAAATATAAAATTAACCAATTAAACTCAAATTCAACCTAATTAACACAAAATTAACTCAATTAAACACCTAAAAACATACTAAAAATATCATATAAATTACCATTATCACTTCCTAAGGAGTTCATGATATATAGTGATCACTAGTCTCTCAAGTATTTGAAGGGATAGGGTAAGTTGAACAAGAGGCATGCAGGTTGGGTGGAATTTTTGAAGACATTTTCATATATGATCAAGTATAAGCAAGGAAAGGAAAATGTTGTAGCTGATGCATTGTCATGAAGGTATGCTTTGATTTCTATGCTTACTTCTAAATTACTTGGATTTGAGCATCTGAAGGATTTGTATATTGGTGATGTTGATTTTGCTACTATGTATCATGCTTGTGAATAAGCTGCATTTGATGGGTACTATATACATGAATGATAACTTTTTAGGGTAAAATAACTTTGTATTCCTGCATGTTCTATTAAGGAATTACTTGTTAGGGAATCACATAGTGGGGGATTAATAGGGCATTTTGGAGTACAAAAGACCTTAGATATGCTTATTGAATATTTTTATTGGCCAAATATGAGAAGAGATAAGGAAAGAATTTATGCCAAGTGCCTTACATGTAAGCAAGCTAAGTCTAGATCGATACCTCATAGGTTGTACACACCTTTACCTGTGCCTAGTGAACCTTGGACTGACATTTCAATAGATTATATTTTGGATTTACCTAGGACTAGGAAAGGTAAAGATAGCATATTTATTGTAGTAGATAGATTTAGTAAAATGGGTCATTTCATTGCTTGCCATAAAATAGATGATGCAACAAACATTGTTGATATTTTTTTTTAAAAAAGGTGGTTAGGCTTCATGGAGTGCCTAAAACCATTGTGTTTGATAAAGATGTTAAGTTCTTAAGCCATTTTTTGGAGAGTTTTATGGGAAAAGTTGGGTACTAAGCTTTTATTTTCTACTACATGTCATCCACAAACTGATGGACAACCTGAAGTAGTAAATTGGACATTAGGAACTATGTTGCGCGCTATTGTTGGAAAAAATTTAAAAACATAGGAAGACTGTTTACCATTTATTGAATTTGCATATAACCGTGCTATACATTCTTCTACAGGTTTTTTTCCATTTGAGATTATGTATGGTTTTAACCCATTAACTATTTTGGATTTTATGCCTTTACCTTTGAATAAGCTTGCTAGTTTAGATGGCAAAAAGAAGACTGAATTGGTTAAAATAATACATGAGACAACATAAGAGTAAATTGAGAAAAAGAATCGCATGTATGCATAAAAGGCTAATAAAGGAAGGAAGAAAGTTATTTTTGAACCAGGTGATTGGATTTGGGTGCATATGCGAAAAGGAGAGATTTCCAGAGAAAAGGAAGTCAAAACTTGATGCAAGAGGTGATAGACCCTTTCAAGTGATAGAACGCATCAATGATAATGCTTATAAGATCGATTTGCAGGTGAGTATAATGTTAGTGCTACTTTCAATGTTTCTTATTTATCTCTTTTTGATTTTAATTCTAATTTGAGGATAAATCCTTTTGAAGAATGGGGGGATGATGTGAGCACAGCTAGCATGATCAAGTACAATGGTAGTAAAAAGGATGACTTTGCTATTTCTCAAAGGTCAATTACAAGATTAAGGATAAAGAGGTTTAAAGAAGCTTTACAAGCTTTCATATGAGGCCATTTGTAAAGAAGATGCAAGTCCAAGAGATGAAAGAGGATAGCTTGAACTTTGAAGACCAATTTAGTATGTATTCTCTATGTAACATATGTTCAATTGAAGATATAAGTGAGTGAGAGAATGAGGAAGAAGTTCAAGTGAAGCGAGTGGAAAAGGGTATATTTTTGTGTGTTTTAGTCCAAGAGAGATCCACTTGATGGAGTGGAATTTTACTTTACCGAATGGAGCAAATCGGCCAAGAAGGATAGCAAGTAACCACTCGGTGGAGTGAAATCTCACTCTATTGAATGGCTATATGGAGTGTGCTCACTTGGTGGAGTGAAAGCTCACTTTGAGTGCTTGTTTCTTCAAAATTCAATAGTATTGTATTGTTTCCAGTTTTATCTTTTTAGAAAATTTAGTTTGAGTAGGATTCTATTTTCTCTATTTTCTTTTCTATATAAACGAATGTAAGATTTTGTTTAATGTAGTTTTTGATTAATTAATGATTATTGAGATTATTTCTAGTGGCTTTGCCGAACTTCTTTGTGAGAGTTAATTGTTTAATTGATTCTTACTTTTGCATGAAGAATTAGACTTACGCAATTGCATGGTTATGTATGCTTGATTCTATTTTTTCTTGTTTAGATCAATCTATCATAAACGTTTCGTTACATATATTGTTTGGGGGTTCTTCAGATTGGGGATTAATTTCTTATTTATATTCAAATATTATGGTATGTTGACATTCTAGTTTGAATATAGGCTGGGGTTTCGCATAAAAAAAGCTATTTTTCTCTTCTTTTTTAAAATAAAGTCTTTGTCAACAAACAAATCCAAAAGGGAGCAAAGAAAGGATCACCAAATGAACAAAGACAACTTTTAAATCAAAGTTTCTAAAAAACTAACTTTAAAATAAACAGAAAGCGGACAACCTAATTAATAACATCCTGAAATTTTAAAGTTGATAAATGGAGACTTATATTAGCGATAGGATTAGGGAATTAATTATAATCTTTTGAATTAATATTTTCAATTAAATAAAATAAGTAATAAATAATTAATTGATTAAATATATATGTATATGTGTGTAAAAATAATAAACCAAGTAAAAATTGAGGGATACCTAGATCTCTCTAGAAAACTTTTATAGCTATAAAAAGGGAGAGAACAACATTAAAAAGATGAGAGGAGGAGATAGGGGTTGAACGGAATCCTCACCAGCATCGCTTGGGCTCCACCACCGGCGATGACCTTTTTGTTGTTGTGCCTCCACCATCGATCAGTCGCCTCCTCTATCGCTCATAGCCATCGTTAACCATTGACGCTGCACCTCTCTCTATTATTTCTCTCTTCGCTAGCCAACTTGAATCACCATTCTTTCAGCAGAGAAATTAAATCAGAGAGTGAGAGTTAGCTTGACAAAAATGTGAATTAAGAAGAAAAGAAAAGAAATCTGAAATTATTTTAGGGATTTCAAATTTGTAAAACTTGAACTATAGGGATTAAAAGCTTGGAAAAAGAAGATTCAATGAGAGGAAAAGAGATGTGTAAGAAGTAAAAGCTTGAATTAGTAGATTTTTTTGTGGTTCTGAAGCTTTTGGGGAATTATTTTAGCATCAATAAGCACTATAAGAAAATTATCAAATAGCAATGAAAATTAGTAATCGAATTTGTTAGATTTTCGTTGCTAATTTTTATTAGCAATGGAACATTCGTTTGCATATTTGACGGTTGGTATTTTTTAGCAACAGAAATTATTTTCCGTTTTTAAATTTAGCAACAGATTTCAATTTTCGTTGCTATTTTTACCAACAGAATTAGAATTTTTGTTGCTATATTAGCAACTGAATAGAAATTCTATTGCTATTTTTAACAACCAAAAATAAATTTCATTATAGCAATCGAAATCAATTTTCGTTGCTAAATTCAGCCAGTATTATTAAACAATTGCGACAAAATTATCGTCATTATTCCGTTACAAAATATTTGAACAATAATTAAATAAATTCAATTAAAATGTGAAAGTATAATACAAAACGAATTGAAAGATAAAAACAAGCAAGCCAGCAAAGAACAGGTAATTAATTAATTAATTAATTTTAAATTTAATAATAACAACAATAACAATGAATTGATGATTATTACATAAATCAACAGTTCAAGTGAAACAAAGACATAAAAGGGATAACAGTTCAAGTGAAACAAGGACATAAAAGTGGAATCATTATCTTGTTTTATTCATACCATCAAATTTTCATCACAAACCTAGCAAATCTATGGCAGTGATTACAGCTTGCTTTGCTGTAGTATGTTGTACATGAAGAAGCCGTGAAAGCATATTGGTCCCTTGAAAGCCAGAGCAATAAAAAATCGGTCTGTCTAGCATATAATTTTTTTTTTTTTGCAAATAACTGGTAAATTAGTGAAAATGGCAACAAATGCAGAATAATGTGTTTGTCATATATGTTTGTATTTTGCATTTTATAAATTCAGTACATACTCAAACATTCATCTGGCCATCCTTAAAAAATGTTTCCAGTAACGCTTTGTTTCTTAATTGTATAATCAAAAGCTAGAATCACATCAAAATATAGAACATAATTCCTTAATCATTCACATATACACAAATCAATACAAAGTTATTAAAGGACTTAACCAACGGAAATCAAATGCAATAGATAAATTATTAATCATTAATTATAATGGATTACTGATTAACAAACAGAAATATTTATATATAATCACATCATAAGCACAGATATAGCAGCAGCCTTTTAAGATAATAATATCAAAATTTTTAGCATCATTGATAGCTCAAAATATTGGCAAGAAATATGTTGAAAGATAACAAAGAGAGAAAAGAAAGCATACAACAAGAGCATCTATTCTTGCTTCAATAACTGTTGATGGAGCATATTTTGCAGCATATCCATACATTAGAGCCAATGTAGCATGTATATCATCAGACTCTTCCATGTTATAGCTATCAGAAAAAAAAGGAAAAGAACCTGCAAAGTGAAATTTATAAACCATGAGGCCCTTTTACCAACAGGTAACATGATAGAATTAAACATAACCATTCCATGTTTCTTTATACTCCCCCTCCGCTCCCCACCACCATCCAGCTTAAATTTTGCACTAAATACTTATGGAATAGAAACAAAATCTCAAGCATCTAATTTGGACAAGAGATACAGTCCATTCATTCATTTAGTTTTCCTAATTTTTTATTAGATAAAATAAAATAGATGGTTGCTTTCAGTTACCTATGCCTTTACATTGACAAATTCACCACTACACAGAGAATGGCTTGCTGAAGAATTTATAACTCTCATGGAAATATTAATTTAGACTTCTTAGCAATGATTTTGAATGTCATCAGAAACTAATGAGAGGTTAATTTCTAAGAACCATCAAAGATCCCAACTGTCCCACATCACAACAGCAAATGGAAAGTTATACCATCCAAAGGAAACATATAGAATGTATTCTGAACAAAAGCTATGTTACTTGGACTCGGGTACGGGAGTCGGATATGGATACATATCCATGTGTCGGACTCGTAAATTTCCTAAATAGAAGATATATGGATACGGATCTAAATTTAAGACACAGGTGCGTGGATACTGTTAGAATTTAGAAACACCAGCAAGTATTTTTAATTTCAAAGTTAAAGCTGCTTATTCATTTTTCTTGCTCATTAAGTATTTCCAACTTGAAAGTTGCTGCCGTTGATGAAAACCTTGGACCTATTTAAGTTTTCAATTTCCAAGTCAAATTACATTGACTTGGGCCCATACCACTTAATTGGCTCCTTAAACTTTAGTAAATGCATATCAATTTTTATGGCTGGCATTTATTCTCGATCCCCTCTCTCTTTAACAGTTGTCCTGATCTCCTGTACGCTACCGTTCGCCGTTCTCATGCCGTCGTTCGTTTGCCATTCGCCGCTGTTCGTTTTCCGGTTCGCCGATCTCCTGCTATTCTCCTCCTACCGTTCGTCGATCTCTTGCCGTTTGTCGATCTCCTACTGTTTGTTGATCTTTTAGGGTTTGTGTCGGACACGGATCTGGTGTCGTGCCCTGTGTCGTGTCGACCCTGGTACGGCAGGGCAAAACGACGAGTCCGAGTAACAGAGAACAAAAGAAATGCATTTATCTCAAGAGTAGAACTAGAATAAATGGATATAATTCTTTTAGAATTGTATAAAAATGTTTGATGGTTTTGTGCTATGGAGGGGAGAAGGGTTGTGCGTATCCTTCAAACCTAACATTCACCTCTTAAAAATACTTTGCCCAATGTTAGCTGGAATTTCTTTCAACTTTTCCAACACGGTATCCAAGTGGGAAGCTGCAACCTGGAACAAACAAAGACAAAATAAAACCACGGCACGGCAATCTGCACTTCAAATGCTAATGAGAGCGTGGATTATAATGAAACACCAATTCAAACATACCAATCCCATAGCTTTTGCTAAACCAAACTTGTTGGTTGGAATACCAATGTCAGCGTGTACATACATCCAATCAATCTTACTTAAAACATAAGCTCTATTATCAACTTTCTGTAAGAGCATACCAAGGCAACTGCAGTGCAAGAGAATAAAGTACAGCTGTAAAGAGATTTTAAATAATTCACAATTTAAAACCCAAGTTAACAGAAGGGATTTTGTTAAGGCACGATATAGAGTTAACAACACTATCTAAGCTCACACCTCAAATCAAATAAGTATAAGCATGCACAAACACATAAAGACACACAGGCACCAAGCATTTGCAGAATTGTATATAGTATACCTATTGCATATTTTTATCCAGAAAGAACATCTAAAATCTAGATCAAAGTAGATAAAATAGTTAATTATAGAATGGTTATTTAATGATGTTGCACCACAAAATTCAAATATTAGGATGTATCTTCTATATGAATGAAATCAAACATATTATCACTTCCTTGTTTCATAGCACACAGTTTTAATTTCACATATCAGATACATTTGGGGAATATTTGTATATTTGAAAGGCAGCTTCAGCGTTAAAGTTGCAGTCAACTTCCTTGCTATGCTATATAAAGTAAAGCATTTGTGTAGTATTGACGACTAAGTTTAAAACAAAAGTAAACATAAAATAAAGTATCCTCCTATCCTAATCAAAATACATACACAAGCAGCAAAAAAAAACCCAAAAAAAAGCAATCAAATATAGAAGAGTGATCTCACTTTTGGGCATTATATCAATTCGTAAAATTGCCATATGGTGAAAATTTGGCATTTATCAAGAACAAAGAACCAGAAGGAAACCAATTATTACAATTTCTAGCATTACTTAAAGCTGCATTTCAGTTACCAGAACAATAAGCACAGATGCAGCTAAACAAACATTCACATATGTCATGAGGATACAAGCAAAAATTACCTTGCAAACAAAAGAGCAGACCCAAAAAAAAAAGACAGAAATGTTGTCCTAGAAAGAATCGAGAAAAAATATTCAAGATAGCGATACCGATGAAGAAGTGCAGCATGTTCATCACCCGGTGTATAAAGCTCATATTGATTTGTGAAAGCATTTCCAAGAGAGATCATCCATTCAGTGTCTTGAATCATATCTAAGAATTATGCAAGAAATTGTCACCCAAAAGAAGAACACAAAGCCTTTAATTTTATTGTAAATTTGATTCTCACCATTTAAAAGGAAACTTTCAGCAGCACATGTTCCTCAAAATCTACACAAAAGAACTCAAGGAATTATCTTTATGATGGAAGAACTTAAGAGATATTTATATACTTTAAAGAACTCACACTGATTGTCATGTCATCCCATGTCTCTTGGTATGAACGATCCAGCTTCAAGTCTTCTGTATCGCTAACATATGCCTTCATTTTAGGAATCTAGAGCTTACCAGATAGCAAATTCAATTAGATTATAATGTAAAATCCATTCTACACTTGTGCTTTTGGGTAAAGAAAAGTGATTGAAAAATAAATCTCTCAATTGTCAACACCAATTTGGCAATGAACATAACAAGTGTTCATCCGTATAGAATAACTAGGATATTATTTATATACTGATGGACAATTTTGTTTTTCCTTCTAAAGTTATTTCTTTTATGCCATAAAAGTATCTTGAATTCTAAGTAAAATTTTGACTTAATAATGGTGTAACTCATCTTGCCAAAACAAGTTGATATTCTTTGGAAAAAGAGGCACCAAATAATAAAGGACCTCCAAGAAACAAGAAGGTTGGATGCACGGTTCTTCGAGAAATATCAACATAACGGAATATAACATTTTCAATTCCTTATGCTTATCTCTAAATTCCCTCTTCATTGCATTTTGAAACTTTCAAAATTTTCATCAATGACACAGCAGAAGGAAAATGGGCAATATAACAATCCTAAGCTGTCAATTTGAGCCAGTGTTCTAATATTGCAGTCAAAAAGGACTCTAAGATAAGAGCTCAATTTGTTTACTCTCACTTTATAGATTTAGTAATAAGTTTCTATACAACTCAAGCATAATGGAAACATACCGTCAAAATCTGAGTTGCCAGCTGCTCCCTTGCCAGTGGATCATGCAAAAGCACCAGTAAGCGACCAAAAAGCTCCTGAATAGAAATACACCAAAAGGATAGTTACATTTATATTGAGACCTTTGGTAGCAAAATTAAAGATAACAACAACAAGGAGTTAAGAAAAACCTCAGGTCTCGAAATACCAGGACAAGCCTTGCATTCACTGAGCATAACACTAAGATTAGAAGATCCATGTCTGCATAATTCTGAGATGCATCTACAAACCTATTAGAGCAGCATCGGTGAAATTAAAAGTGTCAATATTACAGAATCCATGAAACTTCTGATGCAAAATGGGAAAGCTAATATTCAAATACACTTGGAACCACCAAAAGCAAGAACATGCAGGAACCATGTCCAGCAAACGACACAACCTCCAAAGGCATGAATTAGAAGTTCAAATAAAATCTACACTACTATCATCTCAGTGCATAATAAGGTGATAGAAATTTAGATGACTGAAGTATGTACTGTTGCGGCCTCACCAGTATAAACTCATGGAATGACCACAGTTAACAGAAATGGCCAACGAATATGCTGCAGAAAATTAAGACATCCAGTGAGCAAAAAATATTTGCTAGACCTAGGAAATCCAGGACCAATATGAATTGAAATCAAGCTATAGTGTTATGGAGACAACATATAACAAACCAATTTATCTAATTTCAGCAACACATTCACTCCCAAATTTGATGGATCTGCGAATAATCAACGGTGAACTGACTCACTATGTGTGACATAAATTGCAAGATATCAAGGAAAACATACAGCAAATAACTTAATTTATCAACATTTTTTTCAATTCAATTAATCCCTGGAATAGATCAGTAATAATTCACCATTCAGTGAGACATGCACTTAGGATAATATGACAAAGTTAGATGCAAATGAGATAATTATAGACAATAGTAGAAGTTTACCCTAAAAAATGCTTTGCCTTTAATAAGACCATATGGAAGAGGCCCAAAATTCCTTGAATCGGTAGAGGCGTACATATTATCTCCCTGAATCCAAACATGCCCATTTGGAACCTAGAAATCCAATCAACATGCCAAATAAATATCAATAATTTAACATCAATAGATGCAGATCAGATTTCAGTAAAATGTATCAACATACGACTTCAAAACATGCATTTATATATATAGACAATTAGTTAATGAGAAAATAGGAGAAAAGAATCCAAAGCACTGATTCAACTGGACCTCTCATACAGCTAAAAATGAAATGGCATGGGAAAAAATGGTTTGGACTCTGATCATATTCATGGGTCAAGTGAAGGATTATCCTCACTTAAGACGTATATATTAGAGTGTGAAGCTATAAGAACATTTACCATTTGTTATCTCTGAATAACTAGGCATGGCAGTCAAATAGAAGCATAGTAACACAAGGCTTTAGAGGGTTGAGAACAGGAATACTTTTTGACATGCTCAAATATATCAACCTTCGAAAATACTACTAAATCCATAAGCATGGAAGAGTCTGTCTTCAGGCTTAAAATATTTTGGCGACAAAAAAAAAAAGAGGAATCAAAGATAATTTCTGCAGAAATAGTAAGCAACATAGGAGCAGGTCAAAGAGTGAAGACTACGATAGTGGGGGAGGAAACACAAGCATTTGGTTGCGAAGCTCATTTCCAGTTCAAGAGAAAAAAAAAATATAACATTTAAAAGTGTTTTAGCTCATGAAATGAAGGTGCTATACTTTTTTAGAAGCGCAAAGAACAACGGAATCCCATTGCTACCAGAACTCATATTATTTCCACAAATTAGCAAATTTTCCCTGGATCAGAGTCGGAAGCATACTAATGTCGTGCATCTGCAAGAATAATTTAAAAATCTGATCAGAATAAGAAAAATATATTGAAAAAAAAGCATAAGAAAAGAAGAGGCAACGATTTCTGAAATGAGTTCTTGAGAAAAAGGGAAATGATTTCGGATATCTTAGTGTTTTTTTAAGAAAAAGCATAAGAAAATAAGAAAAAGTGGTTCTTGAGAGTGTACGGGGGGTGGTGGAGATGGGTTGGGGTCCATTGCTGAAAAAAATTTCTAAAATGAGGGAGAGGGCAACCAGAAAGGAGGGAGAAGAGAAGTGGATGCCAGCGGTGGAAGAGAAGGAGAACGGCGCACCAGGGGAAGGAGGAAAAATTAAGAACAAAGGGAAAAAGGGAAAGCTATTTATACCTAGGGCAACATTGAATTTACCAACGGAAATTAAATTACGTTGCTTAAATAACAATGAAAAACATATTCCGTTACTATTTTAGTAACAAAAAAACCAATTCATTGCTAAGATAAATTAGATACTGTATTCAATACCCTAAATTTAGCAATAAAATTTAATTTTTGTTGCTAATGCAAATTTAGCTACGAAATTCCATTTTTGTTGCTAAATTAGCAACTGAATATTACTTCGATTGTTAAATTAGCAACGAAATTTATATTCGGTTGCTATTTTAAGGTAGATTATTTAACAACGAAATATAATTTCTATTGATAAATTATTAGCAATAGAAATTATATTTCATTGCTAAATAACATATCTTAACACTTTTGAATTGCGAAATAGCAACGAAACATATTTCAGTTGCTAAAATAGCAACGAAATATACATTTTATTGCTAAATTGCAACGGTGCTAAATTGCAACGGAACGTATATTTCATTGCTATTTTAGCAACGGAACATATATTCTGTTGCTATTTTAGCAATGAAATTTATTTTTCGTTGCTAAATTTCATTTCAAATTTTTTTCACCATCTAATGGCGCCATATTTAGCAACGGTTATAGGTTTCTATTACTATTTTTCGTTGCTATATTTTGACACTAAAATTTTTCTCCTTTTTTAGCAACGAAATACCACCATTTTTTATTCAGTTGCTAAATATAAAAAATTCAACCAAATTTAGCAATATAATTGAATTTTCGTTGCTAATTAGTAGCAACAGAAAAAATTTCATTGCTATTTTTTCGTTACTATTTTGATATTTTCTTATAGTGAAGGTTAATGGACATTTAATTATATTTTCCTTAACTTTATTTGGGTTATGTTTACATTAAAACTATTATTGCTATGAGATGTTTGATAAATTAGTTTAAGGCTTTGTTAATTGACATGTAAATAGTAATTTAAATTGAGTAAGGGAATAGGCGAAAAAGGAAGAAAAGGGTGGCGCATAGAGGAGGCTAGAAAGGGAGAATTTATGCTAATTGTAAATTGAGTTCAAGTCTAACTTTAATAGCAAATTAAGGTAAGTAAATGAAATAATTATCTTCTTAATTCCTAGTAATTCTATTTGATGGAAGAAATTGAACTTTTGGATTGAATGAGACTCACTGTTTAGAATTAGTTAGGAAGAATATTTTATTTTCTTGATAGCTATATATGCTAATTCTTTTGCAAATTGTTGAGGGTAAGATTATTTTATTATTAATTTCATGAAAATTTGACTTGGATATCTTTAACGTAGTTTACGAACTACGAATTGATTAGAAGAAGTAAAAGGGAATTGTTTAGATAATTTGAGCATTTTAGTGAACTATTTAATATTGGAATAATAAAGTTAAAATAACCTCCTGATTTAAGAGTGAAATATGAAGAACCTTTTTATCCTTGCTCACAGGTTCATGAAATCATCAAAAAATAACTCTGTTGCTATCCTTTTATACCAAATGAAAAAAGAAAATACACATGTATAAATGAATAATTTATAATATAGAACTGATGTATGCATGTAAATATTGATATTTTTTTTTTGAAGAAAATGGGTCTATCACCAATACTTATCTCACTATTTAGAAAGTTCTGAATACTAATGTGCGGTTGATCATGTTTATAAAATTCCATGAATTGTTTGTTCCATTGCTTAAATTGTTATTCTTGTGATGTGTTTGATTCAGCCGAATATGGTTTTGAGGTCATTGATGTGTTGATGACAAATGTTGTATAGTTAATTTATTAGCTAAATTGCTAGGCATGATTATTTGGTTGGAACTATTAAGGTAACGGCTGCCAACTTACTAATGCATGTTCTTGAAACAAACTAGTTTTGTACACATTAATTAGAAGCAAATTAAGGTTATTAGTTTGAAGGGTTAAAGTGTGTTTAAGAATAGGAGAGAAGTATCTAAACTGTACAAAATTGATTCTTAACTATAGCCATAAATCATGTTGTATTATTTTTAGTTAAATGCTCATTTTATTTCATTTTAACTTGTCTTTTAAAAACTTGAAATAATCTTGGGCTTTTGCACCTAAAAAATAAGAAAATAAGTAGGTGATCTAATAGACTATAAAAGGTTAATTTTAACATGTGTTGTTTTGGATTAATATGTACTGTAATAGTTATACCTCAAGATAAATATATAATATGATTTTTTCCGATTAGCTATATATATTTTGTGTATGTGTTCAAGACACCACAATGAAGTTATGAATGAGATGTATATTGTTTCTCAACAGATGTCAGTAGTTAAGAACTTAATGCGATTTGAGTGGTGAATTTGTATAAACATAAAATTGTTTGTGATGTTGGAAATTTATAGGGATAATACATGTGTATCCCAATCAAGTTGGCACAAAAAATCACTTGGAACACCCTAACTTCATGTTCGACCAACTGACCCCTTAAACATGGTGGTTTGACATATAATAAACAAGAAATCTGACCTGGCAATGTGCATGATTCCCAACCATTTACACACGCATGAACCCAATAAATGGGACTATTTACAACGGTGAAAAAATAAGAAATACCAATTATAAAGGTCCTAAATGATATTTTCAACTTTGCCAATCTTCTTCTTTACCTTCTTCCTCTTCTTTAACTTTCTTCTTCTTCCACCATCGATGGTTAAAGCCTAAACATAAAAAAAAAAAAAAAAAAGCAGTGTAAATTATCGAAATTGGTGGCACGAAGAGAAGTGATTTAGGAAGAATGTGTGCAAATGTCCAAAGCTACTTATTTTGAGGATTTTTTGGACGACATTGAATCCTGGGCATAGGTTTTATGCTTATGAGATGGGGACGGTAAGGTTTTTGAATTTGTCTAATTTTCAACTTCAAAAATCGATCTTTTAATTAGGCCTAAAAAAATAGTTTTAATGGAGGTTTTGTTTTGAAACAAAAACTGCCTTGTTTTTTATCTTTTGATTTTGGTTTTATAGGAGCGTGGTGGCTGTCAGTTCTTCAATTGGATTGATGAGGAAATGTCTGAACAGGCAAAAAAAGTGATGTGGGTATTACTGAATAGAGTAAAAGAATTTGAAAATGAAAGAAAAAGGGAAGAAACGAATAGGAAGAAAAATTTGTTTTTTTATGTTATTTTTGTTAGCTCATTGGTTATTTAGAATGTTGTAGTGATGAACAAATATGTATAACATGTTCTTTGTTGATAGAAATATTTTGATGTTTGATTTTGGTTATTTGCTTAGAGCGTGTTGAGTTGATGGGGCATGTTGAATTTTAGTCAAACAGCAAGCTAATAACCCTAGCCTAAATGTTGTTTAACTAACACAGCAATTTAACAAACAGTAATTAGATAGCAATTTAACTCACACGGCAAGCACATCCGTTTCCAGTTAATAAAAAAATAAGATGCCAAATTGTTTACAGAGATCAAATCTATTTATCAAAACTGCAAATAAAAAATAATAGGAATATAACTACAAAATGACAAGAATTTTATTCAATATAATTTGTTTAAGCAGAACATGTCAACAACATCCATAACATCAAAAAAACAATACAGAATAACAAGTCATCAGCATCAGCATTGTTCTATTCCTTCAATTGTTTAGTTAAGTACAAAATAAAGATTGTCTAAGTTCCTAATTCCCACCATTAACATTAGATGGTGTTCTTCTGAAGGATAAGCTATTAGCATTGGAGGTAGCAATATGGTAACTTCCTCTGGATACTGTAGCATTGATATGTTGTTGAAGCTGCCTTGTTGTGATTGTGTTCCATCCCTACCTCATAGCAGCAACATATCCAAGGTCAATGTTATCCCTTGCATTCCTAACATTAGACCCGGTATACAATACTTTTTCCAAAGGTCACCCAGGTTGTGAAATAAGTAAAAATGTCAAATTACAATATAAGATATTTGATTGTACAATAAAACTGTACTATATAAATAGGAGTTATACATTACTAACTATCATTCCTATATTGAGGTCAATGTAGCAACCAAGTCCAACCTCTCTGGGCCTTTTATAGCCAGGTAATCCACTTTTATGATCCCTATTTGTTGGTGGTTGAGTTGAGGGGACATAATTTAGATTGTTTTCAACTGCAGTTGTAGTAGATATTGGTGGTTGACTCTAGCTACCCCTAGAAGAACCTCTACCTCTTATAGAATTGCCACTTTTTCCAGCACCATCTCTTCCTCTTGTTCCTCTTCCCATGCCGCTTGCAGATGTAGATGAAATTCTTGAGATTGATGATTTATTATCACAGAATGAGGACTGAACAGACAATGCTGAAGCACCATGATTATGTGTGGAAATATTTTGAGGCATTGTTAGTGATGGACCGAAGCTTTCAATGTTCTGTGATTAGAGATATTAAATTAAAACATAATAAGTTTTAAACACACTTAATAATAAAAAAAATAGATACTTATAATCTTACTTGTGTATGACAACCAAATTTGTTGTGTTCAGCCTGTTTGCATCTTGAACAGTGCATTGTCTTTCCCTTTTTAGATACCTTGCAATATTCCTTTTTCCTGACCTCTTGGGTCTGCCTAGCATTGGCTTCACTTCAAGTGGTTCAATATGGGGGTTTGAAGTGGTTTTCCACATCTTTATGTGAGGAATAAGAAGTATAAAGTACTGATAAGCCTTCAAAAAAGTGTATCAATTGTAACACTTGTCAACATAAAGTTTTGATTTTATTCCTAGATGAAACATTACACAAACAACATATGCATATGGGATACCCTTCAACATCTAGCTTCTACAAGTACAAGTCTTAGCTTATAAATCAACAATCTGACAATAAACCCTTTCAACTATTTCAAACCCCTTATCTCCATTCCATGTCAATTTGCATTTCTTAGCAGTCTCTATGTTTGCTTCTAAAACCTTTCTACTCATTAGTTATATATATGATATCCAAGTGTTTGCAAATCTTTTCATTTTTATATGTCTATTCATGTATGTCTAGGTCCCACAATCCATGAGTCAAAGATTCACACATGTTATCAATAGAATCACACTTTACTTGGTCACTAAAGTAAGCCCTACACCAATTTTCCTTTTGATAACTAAGAAAATCCTCATAAATAGCCTCTCCTAGTTTATCCATAGCATCTAATTCATCTTTAAACTTTACCATGAAACTAGATTTAGCACAGCTCCAGAATTGTCTCCTCCTCTCTTCTCTCCTCCACCTTTGCTTCCAATTTGACCATATGTGTCTGGCACACATCTGATGTTCAAAATTGTGCAATAAATCTTGAATGGATTGCCTTAATCCCTTTCAAATAGAATAGCAAGAAAAAAATCATAATATAAACAATGGATGTGCAAACAATTTTAATACAAATAAAATATAATGAGATTATACCTTCTACATGTCTGATATAATGGTCAAGCCTTCACCATAGCTTAAATTTTGATCGATGATAAGGTATTATACAAACTAGCTCCATAAATACTTTGTTTCTTAATCTACCATAGCCCATGCTATTAGAAACATTTTTTGGTTCCCATTTTTCTCACATGCAATTAAAAGTGCTCCTTTACAAATGCCTTTCAAGAAACAACCATCTAATCATATCACTTTTCTACATCCATCTAACTTCCCCTTTTTCAAGGCATCAAAACATACATATAAATAAAAAAATAAATTTTTCCTTGGTTGTGTTTCTTTATCTGTTCTAATCTAACAAGAACTGTCTGGATTAGTTTGTCTTATTTTATCAGCATAATCTCCAAGCCTTGCAAACTCCAACCTCCAGTCCCCTATAAATTTGTTAAGTACAATCAATTTTCCTTTGTTACATAATAACGTGCTTATATACAACCCCCATTTTTTCCTAATCAAATCTTGAAGCTTCCATTCTTTTATATTTGGCTGAGATAAAATCCTTTTCTGAAATTTTCTATCAATAAAAATTGAATTGTACAGCTTGTTTTTGTTCTTCCTTGTGCATCTATGTATATGATTGTACTTTTTTATCTGAAAATCCCCTGTATCACCTTCAAGGCTAGCATATAACTCCTATAGATAGCCTGTAGTTATGGACTTCACCCTGATCCTATGCTTCGCATTTGATCTTAGCTTCAACCGAACCCTATTCTCTACAACATAATCTGTAACAACATCTCTAAATTGAATTGCATTCTCAAATATTATGCCAAGTTGCCATATAGGAACCTGACATTTAGGGTTATAATATATTTATTTTGTAGCCCTTCTCCTTCATATACTATCTCTGCTATCATCATTGCAGGGTCAAAACTGTCTAGGTAGACTTCAGCACCAGCTAGACATCCTTCGTATTTATTTATGCTTGAATCTATAATATCTTCAAATCCTCTACCATTTCCTATTTCTCCAGCTGGAATTTGTTGAGTAAAATTATTCTTTTTTCTCTTATGTCTTTCTCTTTTTTTCCCTAGATGTAACCCTAAAAGCCCTTAGTTCATCATCAACATCACTTAGCTCTTCTTTAGTACCATCCATATCATCATCAGACCCTTTCTCATATTCTTCACTCTCATATGTATCATCCTTACATGTTTCTTCTTTATCATCATCAAACCCTTCCACTACTTCAAACTTAATCTTATCACTTGCCTTCTGCCTTAAACCACCACCCTCATCATTCTCACCTTCTCTTGACCTAAACTAGCCATCTCAATCTCTTTTTCTGTTGCCCTAAAACCATTTTTCTCTCTATTTTTATCTTGGTTAGGGCCCATTAATGGTAATCTATCTACCATCTCGGTTTGACTAACATAATTCACTACATACACATTCCAATAATCCCTATTTTTTAACTTTTTAACTATATCTAATAAAGCATTATCAATTTCCAATAACTTAAATTATTAGTCTTGGAATCTTTGTAACAAAACCCCACTATCTCTAGATACCCAAACATTTTTGTGTGATATACCAACTCGACCAATGAAAAATGTTCTTTCTCAATAACCCACTCTTCAATTTTTCCTTTATCAACATATTTATCAACCACACCTTTAACAAATATACCCCTATGGTGAAACCTCGCATTAATAAATTATGTCCCCATTTGCTTTCACAATGAAAAATGCAAATAAAAATTTCATATATGACAAGATTCCTAACTTAGCCAACAAAAGCCCTAATTTGGCATTCAAATAACAAAAAAAAAACACTCCACGATATTTTCATCAATGAGAAATTTATTCACTAAATAACTCAATACATGCCTTGATTGTGTTTTCTCTTTAGCTTTCAGCTGACAACCACAATTTGCACCCTCTAAATGTAACCTATGATCGAAATGCAACCTCGTATCTTTAAGGTGTCTGCAAAATCACAAATGAAATGCAATCTCATAACAGATTTTTTTCGTTGTCCCTATAATTGATGGCTTTTCTTTTGCAATTTCCCTTGCCAATTTTTCACTTCACCACCAAATTAACTTAGGGTTTTCAGAATATTTGAAATCGTATTTATTTTCTCTTCATTGGCTAACTTTCTCTTCCCCCTCTATTTCCATTTTGAAGATCATAATATTAATTTAGTTTTGTTTAATTGTTGAACATGTGTCAACCATTCGTAGCTTATGTGATATGCCATTTTTTCTAAATGGTAATCTATCTACCATCTCGGTTTGACTAACACTATACACTATATACACATTCCAATAATCCCTATTTTTTTAACTTTTTAACTATATCTAATAAAGTATAATCAGTTTCCAATAACTTAAAATTATTAGTCTTGGAATCTTTGTAACAAAATCCCACTATCTCTAGATACCCAAACATTTTTGTGTGATATACCAACTCGACCAATGAAAAATAGTCTTTCTCAATGACCCACTCTTCAATTTTTCCTTTATCAACGTATTTATCAACCACACCTTTAACAAATATACCCCTATGGTGAAACCTCGCATTAATAAATTATGTCCCCATTTGCTTTCACAATGAAAAATGCAAATAAAAATTTCATATATGACAAGATTCCTAACTTAGCCAACAAAAGCCCTAATTTTGCACTCAAATAACAAAAAAAAAACCACTCCACGATATTTTCATTAATGAGCAATTTATTCACTAAATAACTTAATATATGCCTTGATTGTGTTTTCTCTTTAGCTTTCAATTGACAACCACAATTTTCACCCTCTAAATGTAACCTACGATCGAAATACAACCTCTTATCTTCAAGGTGTCTGCAAAATCACAAATGAAATGCAATCTCGTAACAAATTTTTTATGTTGTCCCTGTAATCGATGGCTTTTCTTTTGCAATTTCCCTTACTAATTTTTCACTTCACCACCAAATTAACTTAGGGTTTTCAGAATATTTGAAATCGTATTTATTTTCTCTTTATTGGCTAACTTTCTCTTCCCCCTCTATTTTCATTTTGAAGATCATAATATTAATTTTTTTTTGTTTAATTGTTGAACATATGTCAACCATTCGTAGCTTATGTGATATGCCATTTTTTCTAAATTGCATATGCTTTAATTTCATGCATAAATGCAAATTATTATTTATTATATGTCAAAATGCCATATTTAAGGGGTCAGCTGGTCGAATATGAAGTTAGGGTGCCCATGTAATTTTTAATGTCAACTTGAATGGACTACACATGTATTATCCTAAATTTATAAATTTTATTAAATTGGTAAGTAAAGTGTAAGCAGTTATTTGAATTATATGTTATTTATATATGTATGTGTGTGATGGAGTTTGAATTGACCTGAGAATGGTGTGAATTGATATATATGTATATATATATATATATATATAAAGAGAGAGAGAGAGAGAATAAATAACAATAATGTATTATAGTTTTGAGTGTATTTAAGTATAAAGTGATATTATAAATGACATGCAAATTATATACATATAGATATAAATATGCATATGATAAAAATCTAATTACAGAAGTGAAATTAATTTGATAAAAAGTGACGAGAAATGGACATTTGAGTGTGTGTTGTTATACAATGTGAAATCATAAAAAGGAGATTGAATGGTGATTATATGTTTGCCTTTAGTAGTCTAGATAGAAATTGGAGTAATAGGATAAGATTGGCATGCCAATTAGGGAAGTCTAGCAGTATTACATCTTAATATGATTACTGAATTAAATGGTGCTGAGAGCTCTTAAGTTAAATGTAATTAATTTGTATTTTGAACTGAATGGCTTCGAGAGCTCAATCCACATATGCATGTATATATATATAATGGTAATATTATGAATGTCAATAATAAGAAAAATTTGAATGGATCGTATGGTTCCGAAAACTCAATCCCGTATTTAAATCTCGCTTATCTAACTTGATGTAATTCCACTGGATTATATTAGGGGTAAATATCAAAATTGAAATAGAGAGTAAAATTTTTATACAAGCATTTTAACAAATACTAGTAATCAGCTCATAAAATTTGTATTGTGATTAATTGTGCATTATATAATTTTGTATAATTTGGTGTAATTAGAAATGTGCATATTATATATATGTTTGTGAGTGTTCAAGATGTGGTATTCTTGTCTAACTGGTATTATTTATTTATGAGATTTAAAGAGTCAATTTTTGAACATGATATTTAAGCTAGGTTAGGGAAAATGTTATACGTGATTAAGAATTTTATGAAACTAAGAATTTATACATGGTAAATGCGTTGTTTACATTATTAAATGTCTTCATGTTCAATGTTAGGTGAATGTAAATTGGTAAAATAAAATTTATGCAATAAATATGCTAATACAAAACTGTGAATAAAGTGTTATGTTGAGCTTCAGAATTTTAAAACTACGAGGTTCTAATTTCCTAAATGGGATGTGTAGGAAGCTTGAGAATTGGCATCTCAAGTCCGAACCAAATCGTATTAACACGACTATGAGTATTTTGGCATGTACACCGTATAATGATGAAGCAAATTTTATGTATATAGATATATAAATATATATACATGTGGGATTATTGTAAATTAATTCTATTTTGATGGTGGATGTGTAAATTAAAATTGAGTATATGTGAAAATATTAAGGGTGATATGCTTTTAGTTTGATTGAGATTGATATGAAGAAAAATAGAGGGCGGGCAAATTATTAAGTGAATGGAGTTGAATTGGAGATGGATGGTAGGATAGGTTAAACTAAAAGTGTATTGAGGATGCTCTTGCAGGAGGTTTAGGGAATTTTAGAAAAAATTCTGTCAAAATATTTATAAAATAAATATTAATTGTAAAAGTAATAAAGATTAGGATTTTAAATATATGATTTTATAATTGACCCTCTTAAAAGAATCTAAGCCCAGGTGTAACATCAAATATCTCAATCTTTTAACTGACTGGATATAGGATGTTACACTAATAATTTCTATCACATGATAAAAATTCCCTTTAAAAGAGTTTCACAATCTAAATATGAGCAGAAATAAATATACAACAAAGATACGATAAATAAAGTAAACGAACAAAATTTATATCACCTAGAATGATAAGCATATAAATTTTATACTATCAGAAGACTAAATAGAGAAAAAAAATGTTTTTTTATATTACCTTCAGTGTACTTACTTGATTGGACCATCGAATATCAGATTCGTGGACTTTTTTCATGTTGAAATGGTTAAAATGGATTTGAGAATATAAAAACACTAAATTCCAAAAAAATCCTTTTGAACTTTGAAAGCTTTTTCTGCCTTAAAAAAACTTCCAACAATAGTTAACTAAACAACTAATTGACTAAACTTCCAACATTTTTCAAAGGATCCGAGCACAACATTACATAGGAAGGGTTGCACGGCCGTGCAAACCCATATGCGTGGGTGTACAAACCTAAAAAGTCAGTTAACTTGTCAATTTGATTTTGAAAAGTTAACTTATTTTTTGCTTACACGAACGTGCAAACATGTTACATGAATGTGCAACTCGAGTGTTGTAGACCATTTGCCTAAAAAGGCAAGATTTCCTAATTGTACAATCATGCAAGGCCTTTGCACAGGCGTGCAAACCTAAAAATGAAAAATAAGTTGGCAATTGGCTAAATAATGATAATATTCTCTCTATGCATGAGTATACAAACATCTTGCACAGTTATGTAAAGTTTAAAGGTTGCTAAAATAACTTTGAAGCTCCTGATCGAGAACATTTCTCATTATTCAGCCCCTTGCTTCTTTCGGGCACCTGAATCAAACATGAAAACACTTTAAAACATTTTCGAAAAAGGATTCGACATAAAAAAGACCTCAGAATCCTTAATTTGTTATCTTTCAAAGAGCATTTTTTCTCATTAAGTAATTCGAACAAAAGCCTCCTCAAGATCCAATGTCTACAAATGCATAAGGAAGGAAGTTTTTGAGATAGGGATATTAGATGGTAAGATTCCAATGCAGGATCCATAAGACATACATAGATTTTTTTATGATATTTTTGAGTTATAGATCTTCAAATAAAATGCTTCTAGTTAGAAGATAAACTAGACTCATAGACCTAAAATTTATATTGAGAGACCAAAACCTTATTTTTACTCTAAGTATCTTAAATTTTGGCTTGAAAGGTGACTAGGTTAGCAGCCCTATCATTTAGAGCAGCTCTTGGTATTTTAAGTATATCTCCTGTTCTAGAAATCTAAATGGTCTGATTTTTAATTCTATAAAAACTAGAGATATAGAGAAATAAAAGTATAAAAGACCATTTGGCCTGAATTATTAAGACATCGCAACAGTCCAACTGCAAAATCAAAGAATTAGAGCATAATGAGGATAATATTTTAGAGTCATAAGGCTTTTTTCCTTATTTAGAGAGATAAGGATGCACATAATCCTTCCTTAAAAATCTATTAGAGATATGATTGGTTAATGAGAAGGTTGGATTCAATTCTACCATAATCAAAAGGATAATTTTCTCTGTATTAGCTTGTACCATATGCTATTTTTTAGCCTTTGTTTCCTGCTATTATAGTTGGCAATAGCTGTCACTTTTGTATATATAGGCATTTAACCTTCAGTGTAATAAGTGGCTCACAATTATTATTCAATAAAAGTTCATTCAATCCTATTTCTTGTTTTATTTTTTTTCTATATGGTATCAGAGCCTTTGTGAGCCAAACTCATATATCAAATGGCATGAATTTCTTATAATGTTAGTAATTTTGCCACCCTCAAAATCAAACAAGACAATTGTCTATTATGGCATGTGCAAGTTCTAATTCTGGCCAAAAGTCAAGATTTGGTTGGACATCTCACTGGTGAAACTTAAGAACCCATACAGTCAACTACAAATACTACTACCACAAATGATTTTACCTCGGTGACAGAAACAAGTATAGTATGGAGAAAATCAGATCATCTTCTTCTTAGATGGATAATTGGCACTACTTTTGAAGAAGCACTTGGTCTTGCCATAGGTTAAAACACAGTAAAATTTGTTTGGGATACATTGAAAGAAGCTTATGCACAAGACTCCTAAAAAAGAGAGTTCACTCTTCGTTAACAACTAACATACCTCAGCAAAGATGATATCACTACCATGAGTGAACATATCTACAACTTCAAAGGAATATGCGACAATCTTGCAATAATAGAAAGCTCAGTTGTAGATAAGATTAAAGTTTTCTCTCTTCTTAAAAGCTTAGATCCCAAATATGAATCTTTCACCACTGCTATGCTGAAACCACCATATCTATCTTACACTAAACTAATATCTTTCCTATGAGGTTATGAACAACGTCAAAATTGGTTCACAACAAATACATCAACTTACCAATTTGGTTTTTTTTGGGACAGAAAAAATAAGCTTATCACTCTCAAGCATAATCCTCATTGTGCTCTAATGCTTTGATTTTGAAGGTGGGTTGCTGTGATGTCTTAATATGAATATGGTTGGAATTATTTTTATAATTCAAAATAAAGTGAATTAAAAAATCATGTCCTATCACAAGTCAGGACCACTTGTGACAAGTTAGTACACTTAGCCTTTGTTATGAGTCGGCACCACCCATACCGAGTTGGCACAAATCCATTCCTCCCTTCTTTGCTTTCTAAACACTAATATTTTAATCCAAAGTATTCAAATGCATTTTAAACTTGAATTTGGATAAAGAAAACCTACAAACGTAACTATACTAATTTGCAACATAATAATATGTTTGATCTAAGTGAATGTATGATTAAGAATTGGTTAATATATTTGATGAGCCTATTTATTTTATGTTATGCATGCATAGTATTGTAATTTACTTCAAAAATATGATGGAGAATATGAAAATGTGAATATGCATAAAACGGGGATTTATTTCATTAAGAACATGTATATATGTACCTATTCATCAATTTTTAATCTACATGAGCAATGAATCAAGTGATATATAAAGTGGCATAATCCCTGCATATAAAACTTGGTAGATAAGGCAACATAATATATATGTATATTTATACATCTAAGTCCGTTTACATGAATGAACATGGAAAATATACATACTTACATTAAGGTGACAACTGAGTTATTGATTGCTTATGAGCCTTGATTGTAGATAGATATTAACAAATAAGTCTATTACATATAAACACAGTTGCCACAGTATTGGGCCCATTTGGGCCTATCAATTATCCCACTTTTAGATCACAATCTTTTTCCCATTTTGGTCCACGTGAATTAATACCTTTAGTTATCCATAGAAACTAATACCTTCGGGTATCCACAGGAATTGATACCTTCGAATATTTGCAACTACAGTACCCAATGTCCACATCCATAGTACATAAGCATATGATGACATAAAATGATAAATAATGTTATGGATTATATTATATGATTAAGCTATAATTACATGAACATAAGCGTATTTACGTATATAAAATTTGTATGAGATATGATTGGCATGATTGATTTAATGCAATGAGGTGTATGTGTGTGTGTGTGTGTGCGTGTGTTGCACATGTAATAATAAAAGCGTATTATGAAAATGAATCGAATAAATAAGTAATCTAATATGTACAACTTAGAACCTCACACTTTACATGCTATATAACTTTTCTACAAGTAATTGAGTTAGCAACCCAATGTGTTACATACTTTTAGTTTTAACACATATGGTGCTACATGTTATCCTGGTGATTGTACCTTTGTGGTGCTTAGTGATTCGATAATTTCAGTATTTAGTGCTCTCCATGGTCCACACTTATATCGAGTTTAAGTTACAAAATTGATTATAATGTAATTATCATGGTGTTTGAAATGAGCATGATTTAGGAGATTATTGGCTTGTTAATGAATAATATTGTTAAAGTTGATAATTATGTATAGTTAGCATCTATGGAATGTATTTAATGCATATATGGATTTGAGCGTGTATTGAATGTAATGCCACATATATATGTCATAGATGAGACGTGAAGTGTATATTAATTTGATATGTTACATGTTAGTTAAATACAAAATATAAGTTATATGATTAAAACTACATGATTCTGATTCCTGATATGGGATGCGTTTGAAACTTGAAATGTTTATTCCAAATTCGAACCAAAGTGATAGATAATTAAGTTGATAAATGCTTAAGTGTCAGTGACAATTTAAGAATTAGAAACTAAATATAAAATTTATGAGTAATTTTGCCTTCGATAGGAAAGAGTAAATAATCGACATGAATATATAGTTAAGAGTAAGTAATTATAGAGACATTATTGAGCTAAGCATCAAATAAGTTATAAAAGAGTAAAATAATATTCATGTTCTGCCAGTACAATAATAGGCGAAAACAACATTAGTATGTAACATGTTATATATTGTTTAGTTATACTTAGTGATAATTATCAAGCATGATTTAGTTTGAACTATTTCTTGAATAGGTAATAGTTAGAGACATGCATGAGAGGATGATCAAGAGGTTTAAATAGAGTTCTTCTAAATATAGATTATAGTAATAATTATATAAAGTGCTACATTTGAGATGGCATACATCTTAAATTAACTTGTTTAAAGATTGTATTATTTACTTGTATAACATGATTGTATATATTGTAAAGGCATATTTTAAAATTTATTCCATGTAAAGTTAATTAAAGAATATTAATTGTGTTGTTGTCATATGAGATTAGTTATAGCAACCATGTATACTCCTATAGGGCATTAGAGTGTTACAACTATTTATTGTCCTTTCAAACTTTATTTTTTTAAGACAAGTTTGATATCTATAAAATCTTTCCAAAATATTTGATTCAGAACTCTAGTACCATATAAAGTGAGTTTGCTCTATTTTAAAAATTTTTAGTCACCTAGATGAAATTATAAAATTATTCTTGAATTTTTAAAATTATTTTGGAGACGGAATTCTGAAATTTTGAACTTTTCTTAATTTTTTATATGCAGAAATTTTTTCAGAATATTTAAAAAAATTGGATCTAAAATAAAGTGAGTTTAAGAATTATTTTCTCAAAAATGGAGAATTTTTAGGTTTCGTCATAAATTTTAGGTACTTTAATGAGTATAAAAATTTGAGAAAAATATGAAATTTCATAATTCAATTTTTAAAATATTTTTAAAGATATAAGATCTCAGAGTAATTATATAAGTATGTTTACGGCCTTATTGAAATCTAAATTTAGAAAAATATTTAAAGAAAGTCAAATTATTGAATTTTAGAAAGGACCTTATCGAAAATTCTCGCTAGCTGCCATATCAATCTATTACATGGGTATTATGTTAGCCATGAAATCACTACCAATGAGAATATGACATGCATGAAAATTTTATAATTTTTTTTGTTTTTAAAATATTTTACATGTAACTTTTTTAATCAACTATGATGTGACAGTTGATATGGGTGACAGAGTGATGTAGTGGCTTATTTATTATACACTTGGATGAGATGTGTGGTGTGTTATGCCAACAAAAATTTTCGGTAAGTTTTTTCTTAATCTTGCCAAAATGATATTTTTAAAATATTTTTCTAAATTTGAATTTTTTCTATTAAAAATTTTATTATACTTTTTTTGGTAAAAATGAAATAGTTCAATGAATGCAGGTTAAATTTAATCTCTAATACATCATAATGTGTTTTTTCAATTCATTCCCTTTTAAAATTTGTGTTTCCCAAAGCAAATATCATTCGATTTGGATTCAATTCATTCGAGAGGTCATGAAATAAATGAATTAAATAAACTACTGGAGTTAACTTAAGGATGCATATACATTAGAGAATTAAATATTGAGGGCCTTATTGACAAGATATTTTAAAGGGATCTTTTTATTTCTACCCATTTTTAACCTTTCGTTTTTAAATATACCACTTTTGCTAAAGACAAAAGACTTTGTCTATGGCAAACTTTCCTTTTTACTCTCATACTTCTTTCTTTATCCTTGTTGCCTTCTAAGATCATTTCTTATATTTATTAATGCAACTCTAATTTTTACAATTAATTTTTCTTTTCTAAGCATTTCTTGTAAATATGCTCGTCTAAAATTTTCTGGCATTTCTGGTTATGCTTGATATTCGTTTTTATTATCATATAAAGCTTCAAGTTGTCCATTCATTTCACTTATTATTTTGTTAATATTATCTATAGAATTTAAACTTAACATACTTAAATTCTTTCCAAATTTTTCTATTATATTGGCCATTTTATCTATTTATTTGATATGGTTTGTAAATTTTGTTTAGAAAAATTTAGATCTTCTATTAATAATTTTATTATATTTAGATTTGCATTTATTTTCTTTAAATACTTTATTCTTTTAATTATTTTTGTTATATATTTTTCTTGCTTTATAATTTTATCTTCGATATTCATTTATATTCCTTCTATATTTTAAATAGCTAAATTTATTTCGTTATTCATTTTTTCTATATCTATTTCTAATTCATTTTTTATTGAAATTAATTCATTTTTTATTTCTTGTAATCTAGGCATTTTATATTCCTCTTTAATGTCATTTATTTTCATATATGTACATTCATTTTTTATTTTTCTGATTTTTTCTTTATAATATTTTATTTTACCTGCAATTTCATAAAATGATTTTAACATTTTATCTATATTTTCTTTAATAACAAAACTTACTATATATGACATTTTAATTTTAATTATTTCTATATGGCTCTGATACCAATAAAGGTCAAAATTCGTTACGGATCGTTTCACAAAAATAATTTTTACTATTATAGTAGTAAATTTAAAGTATTTTTAACTTAAATATATTTGTATTTGTATTTGTATTTGTATTTTTTATTTCTTTAAAGGTACGTAGTATAAGACCATGATAATTAAATTATCCTTTGAAAACCAGTAGTCCTCAGGTCTATCTTGCAGTCGATATACCTTATAATTAATTTCTTCTTCTTTTGAAGTTAGTGTTAATTATATTTCTATTTCTATTTATCTCTTGACAAGTTTCTATTATTTTTGATATAATAATATTTTTTACAAAATTATCTTTGAATAAATTATCAATGATTTGTGTTTTTGTATTATTTTCTAAATTTGTGGCTCCTATTATATCTAAATTTTGTTGAAAATTAAGATTTATATTATTTTTTACTGTATTCATGTCCTCAATTACTTTATTTATTTCTCTTTCTTCACTTAAATCTTTTGAATTTAGATAATTAAATATATTCATCCTAAAGGAATTCTATTTATTTTATTCTTTATCATTTGAATTCTTGACTCATTTACTTTAAGCATATATTTTAAGTTTTCTATTCTTTCTTCTATATTATAGGTAGATTTTAAATTACAGTTTTCAATAAAACTATATAATATTTCTTCTTATTTTAATTGTTCTTTTATCAAACTATTATATCTATATATATCATTTATAGTTGTTTATAAATGACCAACTTGTTGCTTTAATTTTTCCATAAAAACTAGAAAAGTTCAAACAATTTCATGTTTTAAAAGTATTCTTTCTTTTCACGTGTTCCTTAGCATGCAAAATTCGGCATAAGAAATAGAATTGAAAATTATAACCATAACTAATAGAGATCAGGGTTTCGTTATACCTTTAAATCTCCTTTAGTGGTCCACTATGCTTCCTTCAATGCTGCTAGACTTCTGTTAACAATGATTTCTGTTAACAGTCCACCCTTAGACGGTTGACATTTCGGGTTAAGATGAGCTTCTCCAAACTTGTACCCTTCTTGCCTTTTTTCACCTGAACATGGGCTTGGTAACACCAGGAGAGACTACTAAACAATATTCAGCTAACAGCAAAGTCGTAGACATGTGAATTTTCTGATGATGATTTGTGGTAAACGAGTGATCTAACTCTCTTAGTATACCGAAAATAATTTTCTATATTGATTATTGGATTGCAAATTACTAAGTACTATGGTTACTTAGAAAGAATTATTTCTGAAATTAGAATTTCATTTATAAAAGAAAGGATTACAAAAGATAAGCAGGCTAAAAGCTTTTCAGTTTTCAGCCGTTGCTTATCCCATTATAGGAATGGGTTTTTATAAAGGTTGCACCCTGCCTCTATTGCATTATTGAATTATGTTATTACAATCAATTATTACTCTATTACATCATTGCTTACGTTTACATTTTTGTCTTCTTTCTTCAATTATTTCTTGATTTTCTTCAAAGTGGGTCCAGCTCCACTAAGCCTTGTCTCGTGCTTTTGCTTTTGGCTGAAGATTCCTTTTTTATCTGCCTTTTGAAAAGTTCTTTGGTTGTTTCTACCATTGGTAAACTGCCTTTAATTATTGTGTCGAGGTATCCTTCAAGAAGATATTTCTGATGCCATTCCGTAGATGGATTGGTAACAAGAATATTATCTTGAAAAATAGTATAATATTTTTTATTATCTGTTAGAATTTCTCTTAGTCCACGAATATTTGCTTCAATAGTTTTCATCCTCATTTTTGGAATATTTTTAAGAATTAATGGATGTAAATTGAAAGTCTTCTGTTCATCTGGAATAATTTTCTGTCTGGTAGTTCCCATTCTGATAAAGGTTTTTGTAGAAATTTCAACATTCTTAACATCATCCCATTCAGGAATAATGTTAAAAACATGAACATAGATTTTATTCAATTTGGTTATTCCATTAAATATCTCAATCTGAGACTTGATAGTTACTGGGAGTTGTTGTACTTCTTCTAGGTTCTCTCCTGGATAAATAGTATGAATCAGTCCAAAACGATAAAGTTTTTGAACTGCTCTTGGATCTGCTCCTTTTCTGATAATTGCTTTATTGTATGTGCCGTTGATCGGAATAGTGCTAATTTCGACTGCATTAGTAACCTTTGCTAAATATTGCAGAGCTTTAAAAAAGTCTGCTTCCTATTGCTTTTAAATTTCTGTATTATTTAATTGAGATCTCTCATCATCATTCCATTGCCGATATGATAATAAAATATCTCTGGAAGTTATCAATCGAGAATTAATATTCCCAATTGAAGAAGTTTCCATATTTCTCGAATTTACTTCTTGAGATGATTCAGGAATGTCCAAATATTGAACAGAATGTCTGATCATCATATTTTTCGAAATTTCTTACTCTAGTTCTTTCTTAGCTGTAGTGCCAAGAACAGTCATCTTTTGAGAACTAGTGCTTTCTTCCTTTTGCCGTAGAAGCGCCTGTGCATAATTCATTGAAATTTGACTAATCTCATTATCTATTTCTAGAAGACGAGATATAGCCTTTTTCATAGATTTCATTACTTCCTTTTTCTCTGTAGTGAGTTTTGCAACTCTTTTTGAATTTCTTTCCATTTTTCTTTATTTCAGCAAGGACAAAGTCAATCTCCTTTTTTAATAATTGGTATGCTTAATAAATCTGCCAATACGCTGTCCTTTCCTGGAATATACTCAATATCAAAATTAAAGTTAGTAAAATATTCTTATCATCCCATTTTCCTTCTTTGAGCTAATTTTTCATTATAATTTTTTGTAATAAAAGATTTTACTTGTGTATTATCAGTCTTTACTGTGAATCTTTTTGGTAATAAAACTAATTCAAATTTTTCTATAGCATATTTTACTGCTAATAATTCTTTTTCATTACTATGATAATTTTTTTCTGAAGTGTTGAAAGTTCCTGAAGCATATCAAAATATTTTCTTTCCATCTTTACTTTTTAAAATTGCTCCCTAATAATCATCTGAAGCATCTGTTTCTAATAATAATTCTTCGTTTTCTTCTGGTAAGGGTAACTTTGGTAATTGTTTACAATATTTATTTATTTCTTTTACTGCTTTTGTATCAATATCTGTCCAAATCCATGGCTTGTCACCTTTTAATTTGTCTTGTAATACTTTTCTCTTTTTAGCGCATTCTTGTATAAAGTCACTAGCATAAGTGACGTGTCCTAAGAATTGTTGAACCATTTTTCTACTTTCTAGTTGGTCTGAAAACTTTATCAAAGATTTCGCTATGTGTGGTTGTAATTCAATTTCTCCTTTTGATATAAAAAATCCTAAAAATTCTATTTTTCTTTTTGCTATGTCTGATTTTTCTTTAGATAACATAAGTCCATGTTTAATACATCTTAATAAAAATTATTTTATATGTTTATAATGTTCTTCTAACGTTCCACTAAAAATAATTATATCATCAATATATATTAGACAAAAATGTCTAAAATCTTTAAACATATTATCCATTTTTCTTTGAAATAATTGAGGTGCATTACAAAGTCCAAATGGCATGACTAACCATTCGTAATGTCCTCTTAGTGTACTAAAAGATGTATATTTGATACTATTTGGATGCATTTTTATTTGCCAAAATCCTGATTTACAATCAAATTTAGAATACCATGTTTTTCTTTTTATACTATTTATAAGAATTTCTTTATTAGGTATTAAATATCCATCAAATTTTGTAGCTTTATTAAGTTTTTTTATAATTAATTACCATTCTAAGTTTATTTCTTTTTATTTCTGCATGATTCCTAACCATAAAGGCTGGACTACTATAAGGACTTTTACTTGGTCTAATATACTTTTTATTTAATAATTCTTTTATTTGTATATCAAATTCTTCTTCATCATCTTTATTGTAAAACATTTTCTTACTTTTTATTGGTATATTATGTTTTAAATTTATCAAGGCATAAATATAATTTTCTCCTATTTTTCTATAGGATTTGTTCATATACATTTATCTAGTAAAGAGATAATTTCTTGTGGAGTAGAAAAGTTGTTTATAATTTGAGTTTCTTCATTTTTTCTAATAGGGTCTTTTTCTATAGTCTCACCACGGTTCGCTGTGCGAGATTTCCATTTAAATGCTTGTTGAAGGCGAGGACAAATGATTCGATGCTTACAAGGAGTTGTTAATCGAATATACTGAGATCTAATACTTAAAGGATAATAATTACTTAACCAATCATTTCCTAATAAGATATCACATACATGGTTTACAGATTGAAAGATTCAAGATATTTGAAGTATATTGGATTGTACTTGTATGACTACCTTTTCTGTAACTAAATCATATTTAGTAGTATTACCTATAATATCTATTCCTAATTTATAATCTGTAGTTTTTTGCCATAATTTTTCTGGAAATATATAAGGTTGGGCTAAAGTTATTGCAGATTTTGTATCTATAAAAGCATGATATGAGACTGTATCATATTCTTTGTAGATAATTTCTATATTGATATAAATATTGTATGGACTAGTTTCTATTCCTTGAAACTTTGTATTCATTTCCATCATACTGAAACATAAGATATTCTTTAGTAAGATTATATGGTGATATATTTTCTAAAAAGTCTAATCCCAATAAAATTGGAATTTGTGTAGAAGAGATTGTATCCATATGTATTTCTATTGGAATAATTACTATTTTTCCTCGAACATCTGTTAATGCTAAATTTATTTTTACATATTTACTAATTGTATATTGTTGTCCTGAATAATCTAAAAATTCATAATTTTCTTCAAGATTATATTTATTTAATGAAAAGACTAAACTTTCATGAATATGACTTTTTACTACTCCTGTATCTATTAATGTCTTTAATAATTTTCATTCGCCTTCAATATCTAATTCTATTTCTATATAATATTGTTTTGCCTCTAATGATGATCTTAAATCAATATTTCTTTTGGATTGAGTATGTATTTTTCCTTGTTCATCGAGTAATAATATATTATTTTCTTTTGATTGATTTTCTCTAGAACTTTCCCCTGATGATATTAATAATTTTTCTCCTATATGTTGTATTCTTGGTGTAATTCCTATATTTTTATTTCTCTACCTTAAATCCATTGTTAATTCATCTAGAATTGTCATACTAGATGGCGTTAATTGTCTTGGTGGTACGTATTCAACTAAGTCTGAAAATGTATCATCGATATCGACTTGTAATCTTATATTATTCTTTTGAAGTTTTTTTATGATGACTAGTAGTAAATGCGTATATTGTTTTATAGGTTACAGAAAATACTTTTGATCCACTTTTCATTTCTATTCTATGTAATTTATGATATAAATTAAGTGCTTGATTTATATTTTTATCTTGTAAGCTTACTGAAAAATCTAGTATTATTGTGACCTTTAATTTTTTATATACTAAATTTCCTGATACTGCTCCTAATAGGGCATCTATAGGATCATTTAATATTCTATCATCCATACAAAATAGTTGAATTGGACTATCTATTCTTTGTCTAAAATGTGCTTTAATTATTATTTGTATTGCTCCTAAATATAAATTTTTATATCTATTTTTATCCGGTCATTTTGTTAAAGCTTTATTTATTTCATCTTTATTTATTAATGGTATTACTGTATTTCCTTTGGCTTGATATATATCTATTGCAGATTCATAATGTTTGGCAATATAAGTTGCTTTAAGTAATCTATTAAACCATCTTCTTTTAACTATATCTTCTTCTTTAATATTTAATCTATGATTATTTAGTTGATCAAATTTTTTTCATCAAATGTTTTATTATAACAAAAAATATTATTATTATCTATAATGTCTTGATCTTCATTATCTGATGTCATTTTATTTGAAGTGAATTTTATTTATTTTCTTCTATTTCTGTTTCTGATTCTACTTCAGAATTTGACTCTGAGTTATTATTGAATTCAAAATAATTATTTGAATTATTGCTTTCAGAATTATATTGAGAATCTATTTCATATATACTTTCATATTCTGATATTTCACTATTTTCTATTGGGTCATAATTTTGTTCAATTAAATCTTCATATAATCTATATGCTTTATGATTTTCTTTATTTTTTCTTTTAGGACATTTATTTGCATAGTGTCCTTTTTCTTTACATATCCAGCAAGTGCATGTTTTAGGATTTTTTTTACCACATCTCTGATTTTTTCGAAAATATCTTCCTTTATTAAATTTATTTTTCTTAAAAGGTTTAAACTTTCTTTTATAAAAATTTTTATATTTTTGTTTATAACCTTTTCTTTTTGATATGTTATACTTATTACATTTTTTATATCTTTTATGTTTTGTATAACATCCCCAGTGTGTAGGTTCCGCTAAGATTGGACAGCATAATCCTCTATGAATTGCTTTTCTTAGTTTTATATTTTCATATGCTTGATTATACATTTCATTTATTCTTTTAAATATGTAAGTCTGATATGTTCCTAATGTTCCTTCTAATATTTCATTTTTATTTTGTATTTCATTAAATAATTTAAATCCCTATGGTTTTGGTAATTTTGTTACATAAGATTGTTTTAATAATTTAATTTCAGATCTTTGTAATATATCTGTTTTTGCTATATTATAATAATAATTATTAAATTCGCATGTATATCATTTAAAATAACACATATTACATATTGTTAAATTTTGTATTTTCCATAAATTTTTTTGTCCAAATTTCTTTAATGATTCTGTAGGGTCTAACCAATGTTCTCCTAAAAATTCTCCTTTTATTGCTAATTCAAATCTTTGTAAAAGATCTTTTATTGTGTCTGTTGCTATAAAATTTTCATTATTAAATCCATATTTTATCATTTGTTTATCTTCTAGTCGTATTGCATTCCACCATTTTTCTACATTGCTTTTAAATGTACTAATTAAAAAATTAGTAGCTCTTTGTAAATCATATCCGTATAATATTATTGCTAGATTATTCATTTTAATCCATTTTTCGATTTCTTTCTGTATATGTTCCTTACAATCTATATCTAATAATATTCCATTTAAATAAATAGGTTTTGTTTCTGATGTTTTTATTGAAAATTTTGAATTATTATACATAGGTCTTTGTCTAGGATTTTTTCGTCTATTTCTTTCATATTCTCTTATATCTATATTATCTGCCATTATATTTTCTTCAGTTTCATTTACAGTTCCAAAATATTCTCCTGTTTCTACCTTTGTTTGAGTAGATGTTGGATTAGTATTCATTTTTAAATTTTCTAAATTATAGGTTAAGTTTAACATATCATCTTCAGTTATTTCATTTTCTTCATATAACTTTAATCCTTCTTCTATTGTTAACATATGCGTTTTTATTGTTACTCCTCCCTGTGTATGTTCTTTTTCTTTTTTTTTTTCTATCTTATCTACTCTATTTTTTAAATCTGTAATATCTTGTTTTATTTCTGTTAACATGTTAAATATTTTGTCCATTTTATCTTCATTATTTTCTTGTTTAGGTTTTTTAAATACAATTGATTGTAAAGTTAAACTTTCCTCTCCATATAGTGTACTTGTAAAACTATATTGTTTATTATTCATTTTTCTTATATTTTGATTTAATATTTTTAAGTTATTATTTATTTGATAAAATTGTTCATCATATGTGTATGCATTTATGTCCCCTATTTCTTCCATTTATTTCATTCATTATATTCCATTTTTCTAGCTACGTATTTTAAATAATTTTCTATTTGACTTAATTTATCTAATACTTATTTTTTTTATATTTTCTATTTTATTAATTAAATATTTTATTTTTTCAGTTTAGGACTTAATCCTATTTTAATATTTTGTATTAATTTTTTATTATTCATATTTATAGTATCTATTTGATTTAATTATTTAATTAATTCAATGTCTTCTTTATTTAATTCATGTAATATAGATATATTCATTGTTTTGGGGTTTTGATATAATTAGTTAATTCTTTATGTATGATTATTTTTATTTGAAAAGTTTGACTATAAGAATGATAATATTTTTAAAATTTGACTTTTAAAAGAGGTATATTGCATAATTATCTCTATTTTAAATTGGAGAGGATATAAGTCTAATGTTATTAAAATCGGACCGAATAAAGAATCGGAGAACTCAAGGGTTCGTGGTTCGACCGGTTCGTTGGGGTTCAACCGAATTTTTTCATTTTTTAAAAAATATATTATTTTTTAAGTTTTATATAAATATTATGAAAATATCACTATATAAAAAAATTAAAAATAGTTTAGAAAAATATATTTATCATCAAACATTAACAATAAGACTATATTTTCAAGTCATTCAATATTTATAACAAAAATTTAAGATAAATATAATAAAAAATTGTAATTTTTTAAAGAAATTCTTCAAATATAAATTATAAAATTTTATTTTATTCATAAAAAATTCATTAAATTATTTAAATTTGAATTATTTTGTATTTATAATTTTATTTTATTTGTTTCCAGAAAAAATAATATTGTATGAATATTTTGGACAAAAAATTGATTTTTCTAAAATTAAACCGGTTTTTTTATCATTTAATCCAATTTTTTCAGTTTATCCCGATTTAACCGGTTTTTTGACGGTTTAAAACAGTATTTTTCGGTTTTTATCCAATCCGGTTTTCATTCATTGAATCAATCGGACCATCCCACTGTTCACGGTTAAACCGGTCCGGTCCGGTTTTAATAACCATGCATAAGCCCAATGAGTTTTTTTCTTTTTTTCTTTTTAACTTCTATGAAAAACAAAAAATTTGCCACGAGAGAATTTTAAAGAGAAAATATTTTTATAATCATTTTTTCAAATGTTAATAAATTGCTGAATTAGGAAAGATTTTTTTTATTTAACTTGTGTTTCCGAAGCAAATATCAGCGGTTTCAGGTTTTGCCTCTTTGCACTGGAATAGAGAGGGGTTTCGGTCATCAAGCCTGAAACGATGTCGTTTCCTTCTTGCCCGGCAATAAGCTTCTCCTCTTCCATCTCTCGAGCTTCCTTTCCAGTCCGGATAAATTCGCATTCTCATAACCGGTATACTTCTACCTACTTTTCATTTTTTTCTCTTTTTTTTTTGCATTTGACAGAAATTAAAATTCAACTCTTTTTTTTTTCTGTATTTGAAAGCTTTTTTTTTTTACTTCTGCTATGATGATTTTTCAAATAATTTTGAATTTCTTTAATTTTAATTTTGAGTTAAAGGTTATTTAAGTACAGGAATGCACAAAAGGCATTAGCTTTATTGTTATTTGTCTATTATTATGCATTTGGTACGTGATTTCAATTGGCTAGAAGCTGTAAGCAGATTCTTTTACTATCGAGATTTTTCGGTCTTATTTAATGTATTTTAATGTTTGTTTGATAAAATTTTAATAGTATATCCCTTTAAGTTATTTAATTTTTAATTTTTGGAAGAAATATTAAAATAGTTTTAAAATTTTTGGTGATGAAAAAATTTGCCCCAGAATAAATTCTCTGGGCCAAATTCAGAAGATTTTCAATTTGATAGCCATGTTGTCCCTTTTTTTTCATCCAGTTCTTTATTTTTTCCCCTCAAAATCATTGTGAATTTCAATTGCAATATATAGTGAATGATGCAGAAAAAATAAAGAAATGTATGAAAAGAGTTTTTTGGGGTGAAATGGGGTAAATGGCTGTAAGTTAAAAGCTGTGTGCTAATTTGGTCCAAAGAGTTCATTTTGGGGCAAATTGATCACTATGAAGAAAGTTCAGGGACAAAATTGCACTTTTTTCTTAAAATTTTCTACAGGAGATGGAGTGATACGCTCTAACTCTGGGAAACTGTATGCATTTGTGGATTATTTTTCTTTTTTAAATAAAACATCATCAATTCAAGGAGGATATGCAGAGTTCTAACAACATGGCCATCTTTCATACTTATGATTTTGACATGTAAATGACAGTAAATCAACTGCATGTGTAGAAGTTCAAAAGGTCGCTAGAGTTTACTCATACCTCAGTAAAAAGTACATTTCTTATTGAGAACAAAATGATAACCAATAAGGAAATTGGAGGAAATAACTTCAACTATGCAAATTTTTGCACGTGGCACTTATTCTTGTGTCAATTTGTAATGTGTCTGACTCATGAACAAATGCACTGACATTTGTAGTTCATCTTCCACTGAACAACTAGGAAGATTGAATAGAAAATAGTTATCTGCCTACTTCATGCATTAAGAGAATATCAGAATGGCAGATTTTGATGTTAGTCAGTTAGAGTGTGCCATTCAATGTACTACTTCTGTCCCAAACTTCAGGAACAAGACAATTAATGGATATGGAATGCCACATGTTGGATTTTTCTATTTTTTCTGGCTGCCAATGTTTCTCATGCTCTGTTTCTTGATTGAAACTGAACAATAATATGATGTCCTTTCAATCTGTTTTCAGATTCTGTAAGTTTCGTGTGAGGTGCAACTATGCTGAAGCAAATGTAGAGGATGACATGGGATCAGCTGCAATTGATGTTGTTGCTGATGTGAAGTCCGAACGGGTAAATGGCAAAGCTTGTCACTTTTGCCCATTTGCTTGTGTACAACTTATTTTGTCTTAAACAGTTACAGCCGAAGGAATCTTAACAGACTGCTTTCCTGATTAGGTAGTGGTATTAGGAGGCAGTGGTTTTGTTGGTTCTGCTATCTGTAAGGCTGCTGTATCTAAGGGCATAGAAGTTACAAGCCTAAGCAGGTACTACCTATGTTTTAAGCAATTGGCATGCTTGTTTAATTATAGCTTGAAGGTCTCCTTGCTTTTAAATATACTCTTCTGTAACTGTTACCCTGAGTACAAGTGTTGAATACTTAAAGATTTCGAAATTTGCCAAAATTTTTGTCTTCTTGTTAACATTCTCTTAATGCTTGGAGATTAAGACTTCCATCCTTCTTCAGGTCAGGGCGCCCTACTTACCAAGGTTCCTGGGTAGATCAGGTTAATTGGATACCAGGCATGTACTATTCTTTATGCAATCTTGAATGACTGCCTGTGTTCTTGTTAAATCAATCGTGGTATGATAAAGAGCTGTTGCTTTCATAGATATATTGTATAACAGTTAGTGAGAGTTTTGTAGTTTGTCTATGGTAGCACCATGACAAGTAAACACATGATTGTGGAATGCCGGCATATGATCCCTGTTTTTAGCTCCTTCAATAGAGTTGCTGAACATGATAAGCAACCAGATTCTGAATTAATGGTCATACAATGATTAGTCTCCACAACCAATTCCTTGTTTTTATTCACTAAATACTTTTTGGTTTTGTATCCCTCGGAAATGTAGAGCACCAACAGCACAACTGATGTTTACTTCTTCAAATCAGTGTTTGACAAATTCTCATTATCTCTCTGAAGTTCAGAAAAACTTAAGGGCCTTTATGCATTTATTCATTGACCTTATGTTAATATAGAATCTAGTTGTATGAAAAATTATGAGTACTTAAATTCCACCTTTTTCCATTAAATCTAATTGGTTGAAAATGAATCAATATATAAGTAAATGGACATAGAACTGCCACTGACTTTTGCCAAGATGTAGTATGCTTGATGCTGCCTCTGCAATAGATAATAACTCTTATGATTGCCAATATTATCTCAGCATCATTATTATGTTTCTGATCCATGTAGAGTCAAGTTGAGGCGATGACTTGTTTCCTCTTTCCTTGCCTCCAGAGTCACTGTTTATTGCAGCTATTAAATTTCAGGCACCCAAGTTGCCTGTGTTATTTTGTTGTGCAAATTCGTGTTGCAGTTCTAAGGTTAGGACTAGGTTTAGGTTTAGGTAGTATTTTATTTATAGTAGGGTTTCTATATTAGTGGTTTATTTCTATGTTTTCCTAAAGTCTTCCTATTTTAATACTTTCTAATTAGAGCAATAAAAAGAAATCATTGTTTTCTAGTTAGAAAAGAATTCCTATTTTATTAGGTACTCCTAGGCCTGTAACCTCTATTTAAAGAGGCAGAATTTAATCAATTAAATAATTTAGATTTTCCAGCAAACAATACAAGAGATAGGCAACTCTCTCTAACTAATTCCAAGATCTGCAACTCCCTCATAACAATTTGCAAATGTTCAGCAACCATAGGTAATATATAAGTCTGGGAACAAGAACAAGGGAAAAGACCCGTGTATTGCACACTTTCCTGTTAATCATTCAGTGAATCAATCACATACTCAGGATCATAAAGATTTGGTACTAGAGCCCAACACCATGGGCAGTAGCAAATAAAAAGCTCTCTTCCAAGAGCTCCAACAAGAGACTGAATTAAAAATGGCTACAATAGAATCATAAATGGAAGCTGAGTTACAGCTAGTATCACAACAACTGATGGAACTACTAAGCAGGTCAAATCAAAGCTGCACTAAAGAGATTGAAGATGGATCCGCTAGCAATAGTGCTGTTGGCACTCAAGATATCTGAGTCAAGGAGTGACCTGAACTACAAACAGGAGGAGTTGTGTTGTAATATACCAAGCTCAATTTCCCAACCTTTGATGGGTCTGATGACCTCCTGTTGGGGCTATATTGGTGTGGAAAGTTCTTTTAAAATCAATGTGAGCTTAGCAGCTTCCCATATGTTGGGTGAGGCACAACTTTGGTATTGCAATGGAACTAGTTTAAAGACTATTGTACGTTAAGATTTGGCCTACCTATTCACAGCAACCCATTAGGAGACTTGGTGAATTTAAAACAAATAATGACAATTGAGGAAAATTGGAACCAATTCCAGGGGCTGTTGGCACTCTTGCGTGGTAAGAATAGGCAAGCAGGTGGGTTTATTTATGGCTGGGTTGGTGGACTCCATCCAGTTAGATGTGGAGATGCATAATCTGCCCAATTTAGTTCAAGTGATAAATTTAGTGCACACTTTTTAAAAGCAGCAGCAACACCCTGGGACACAATGGTATGAACTCAAGGGCCATAAGCACAGCATCAGCTTTGGGTTCCGAAGCCAATTCGGACCTGGCAACAGTAAGTTCGCATGCAAGCAGTGCCACTTTTCCTTTCATCAAAAGGTTATCTTATGAGGAGATGGTAGAACGAAAGGCTAAGGGTCAGCGTAAAAAATTATTTTGGCTCGAAATGGCAGATTATGATGCTAGCCCAACAACCCATGAAGAATTTGGTTAGGTTACAAGTTCCTTGTATTCATTACGAGCTTTAACACAAATTCTGTTTTCAGGGGAGAGTAAAGTTATGGTTAGGTTTATTTACACTAGGATTCCTATGTTAGTGGTTTATTTCTATGTTTTCCTAAAGTTTTCCTATTTTAGTATTTCCTAACTAGGAATTTATAGTTTTCTAGTTAGAAGAGAATTCCAACTTTTATAGATATTCATGGGCCTTTAATCTCTATTTCACAAAGCATAATTTCAAAGGAAGAAAAAAAAAAGAGTACAAGAGATAGGCAACTCTCTCTAATGAGTTCCAAGGTAAGTATAGGAACAAGAACAAGGGCAAAGACCTGCGTAGTGGACCTGACTTTTCTCTTAATCCGCGACTCGATGATAGACTTGGGACCATAAAATTTTGATTTTTTCTTCCTATTGTATGCATTACCTGCTTTAAGCTCATATTTCCACCAGTGCTGCAAAATATTAATAATGATATCTTTATAATGCAGGAGATGTCTTTTATGCAAACTGGGATGATGTTCTTGTTGGGGCTACTGCAGTAGTTTCAACTCTGGGAGGTTTTGGCAATGAAGAACAGATGTTAAGAATTAATGGCGAGGCAAACATTGTTGCTGTGAATGCTGCTAAGGATTATGGTGAGAATTAGAAATTATACAATTGTACATCTATCTTTATTGGTGATAATCTCATATTTTGTGAGTTTAGCATTCTCAACTCAGCTAACGATTGAAATGGTTTCACAGCCAAAAACTTTAGCAGTACCGGGGCAGTTGCTCAAAAGTGCACTAGAAATATATTAGTAGATGAAAATTATACGCTGATTTTCCCTAAATATGAATTTGTAAAGTGTTAAGAAACATTAAAGTCATGTGCCTTGTATGCAATATATGTATATAATGCCCCTGTAAAACAAAACTCTAGCCATTCCCAGGGTGTTGATTATTTACTTTTGTACTTCTCTGTGCAGGAATTCCCAAGTTTATTTTGATCTCAGTGCATGATTACAATCTACCATCATTTTTACTCTCATCTGGATATTTCACTGGAAAGAGGAAAGCGGAATCTGAGGTTCTTTCCAAGTATCCAAACTCTGGTACTTCCTTAGCATGGTTCTTTTTTTTTTTTATTATTATTTTTTATTTTCTTACAAGTCTCGTATAGATAAGATCATATCCGTCACATATAATGATGTTGCCATTTCTTTCCTAATGCCTTCCATGTGATGGTAAATGGATGTCAATGTAAAATCTAGTATGGAAAAAAACATATTTGTTTATTACAATCAAGTCTATTTAAAAATTACGGTACCGTGGGATGGTCAAGACACAAATGAGTACTCAGATTTCATTGAACAGAGAAGCCTAATGGAAAGTAACTTGTATTTGCTACTTGTTGATCATGGCAACCTTATCACTTTCCTTGCAAAAAGGACACAAGTAAGAAAGAAAAAGACAATAAAATATCTTCTTGAACTCTGTCTCATGTTCCTGAATATGCTTGTACAGGTGTTGTGTTAAGACCTGGTTTCATTTATGGAAAAAGGAGGGTCGATGGTTTTGAGATTCCTCTAGATTTGATTGGGGAACCTGTCGAGAGGATTCTCCAAGCTACTCGAAACATCACCAGACCACTAAGTTCTCTTCCAGCCTCAGACATCCTATTGGCACCGCCTGTGAATGTTGATGATGTTGCACTTGCAGTGATAAATGCTGTAACAGATGATGACTTCTTCGGCATCTTTACAATTGAACAAATCAAGGAAGCTGCAGCTGTAGAGAAAGTAAAAGTGTAAATTGACCTCCTTATGTTGATGCAGAAGTGAGTTAGGTTCTGGTGAACCAGTTCTCAAAGTCATTATATAGTTGTTTCCAACTTTCTTGTCCTGTCTTGAGGGAAACATATTACAACAGGGATTGCCTGAATAGTGAAATGTTTTTGAAAAAAAAAAAAGCAATCTTATAAAGTTAAAATATAAGATCATTGTACTTGCTTTTGCATCCTTGTGTTCTCAACAATGTTTTTAGAAGTTGTTCAGACATTGACTCGGCTTGTCAACTGAATGAGGAGTCAATTGGTTGGATCGAATTGAGTCGGAGTTTTTTTATTGTTTTAAATATAATTATTTATAAAAAATTAAAAATATGATGTCAAAATACATTTAAAAATCTATTAGTTATCAAATATTAATATAAAAATATTAAATCCAACAAAATTTCTAAGTATAAAAATCAAATAAATTATTCAAATACAAATAGTAAATATTTAAATAAGTTCACATAATATCTAAATAAATTTATTTAACATGATGAACAATTATCATTAATCATCAATCTTCATTTTCATCTTCGTCTCCATTATCATCATCTTTATCTTCATTTTCATCAATTATTTGAATTAAATCATGCTCCATAATATCTAAAATTTTCAAAACAAATATATAATTAAATATATTATACACACAATTTTTAATATTCTAAGCTAAATTCATATTATATAAAAGAAACAAACCTTGCACACTTGAAGTTCCATCATCTTTTAGATGTTCTTCAAGCATCCTCTCAAGTTCATCATAGTTAAGCTCTCCTTCTTGTCCTTCTTTCTCCATGACCCAAAAACTCAGTTTTCTCAATTGATTTATAATCAATTAGATTATATGCCTTCTTAGAATTTGCTAACCTAATAATTATAAAAAATGAAAATATTATTTTAAGGCAAAGCAAAAAATATAAAGATAATTTTATGGATTAGGAACAACTGACCTATTTTTCAATCTCAAATTGTAGTGAACATAAACAAGATCATTTAATCTTTCGTGTTCCAATTTATTTCTTTTTTTAGTGTGGATGTGTTCAAATACATTCTAATTGCGCTCACATCCAGAAAAAGAAACAGTTTGGCTAAGGATTTTTATAGCAAACTTTTGCAAATTTGGAACATTATAACCAAATATTCTCCACCATTCATCTTTTATTAGATATGAAAAGCAAATAATATAAAATTCTTATTAGTTTTCAGAACTTAATATATGTATATATTTATATACAAATGAAATGTAGTATTATGAAATTGATGCTTACCTGATCTAGTGATTTTGCTGCTAGTAAGTGCCCTAAGACAAGAAAAGCTCATCTCACGTTCTCAAAAAACTCTCAAGTCATCAATTGTTGGTGCGCTAGTGCTTTCAAAATCCTCTACCTTATCAATTAAATTTAAGATACCACGCATAATCTTCAACTCCTTACACATAAAAGATTGATCATACTAAAAAAGCAGGATTCAAATAATATGTTGCTGCATGAAGATCTTGTCGCAACATGCGATCCCATCTACTATTTATAATCTCAATGTAGAGCTTGTACAATTTTTTTTATTTTTAAATACATTCATAATCTCCATACATGCTTTGTGTATGACCTCATAAACATATCCCAGAGATAATTTTTTTCAGTATCACATATCTTCAATAAGTGTATTAATGAAGTCATAATCCTCACAATCATCAAACAATTTTTCCAAAAATTTTCACCTAATACAATCTGTTTTACTTATTTACCCTTTTGCAATTTCAAAAACTGCTTATACTCAGCATTAACAACCAAAGCTTGCAAATCTTCCTTATGTGTATATAAACTTTGCAAAGCAATAAAGTTTATTGCAAAACGGATTGCAACAGAACGAATAATTTCTCGCCAATCCTCTCTTTTTCTCAACCAATTCAAAGTACTTTTATGATTATATACAAAAACAGTCACTTTCGAAGCAAGAACGCATAAACTTTCAACAATAGGCATTTGTCCAATATCTTTAAATATTAAATTTACACAATGAGCTGCACATGGTGACCAAAAAATAAAAAGATATTTTTCCATAAGCTTAAATCTTGCAGCTTTATAATTGGCTTCATTATCTGTTACCATGTGAACTACATTGCGAGGGCCAACCCATTCAATAATTTCAGAAAAAAGATTATACAAATTTTCAACATTCATGCAGATATTAGAAGCATCGGCAGATTTAACAAATGAAATACCTTTTGGACAATAAACTAAAAAATTATTTAAAGGCCTTTGTCTATTGTCTGTCCATCCATCTTCCATTATTGTACAACTGGTATCGGCCCAAATATTTCTAAGAGTATCAATGACCAACTTGACATGCATTTTTGTATCTTTCAATAAATTCACTCTTACAGCATGGTAAGAAGGATGCTTATATCCATGATCCATGTTTATCATGTTATTAATAGCAATTTAAAGATAAGACGAATTCACAGCATTAAATGAAATACATTGATCATATAACCCATAATGCAAATGACAAGTCAGTTTCATATCACTTTTCCTTACTTTACATGCATGCTTTAATAGTAGGTTGAAATGGATCACTTATATCTTTTTTAAAAACTTCTACATCATCTTCATCCATTAGCCTTTTCTTTTCCTTTGACTTTTGCAAATTAGCATCCAATATGCTTTTAATTTCAAACCGAGCCTCCGCCAAACCTTTTTGCACCCATCAATGTTCCCTTTAGCCCCGCAACATGTTGTTTCATTCTATGAACGCCACCACCATGAACTTGTTTTTGACAAAAATCACATATTAATATCTTTTTACCATTTAGATTTGTTGTCACAGTGACATATTTGCACGCCACATCAGTTTTTTGTCTAACTGAACGTGCTGAGGAAGGAGTTGCAGATTGTGTTTCAGACATCGATGTGGATGATGGTGTTTTCGCCATAATTTTCTAATAAATTAAGAAAAAAAAGATATTGTCAACTATATTTACCAATAAATTTAATTATAATTACATGCAAGCATATGTATGATAACAATGAGAAAAGGTCTTGGACATCTAATTTACTTGAATATCAATTGCAGCCACTATCCTAGTCAATCTACTAGACAGGTTCACTTATTAAACTTATCTAAATTAAAAAAAAAACATTTAAAATTATATAGTTAACCTCACTCAAAATAGATAAAATCACCATATAATATTATTTAACTTGTGCGGTCCAAGTTGACTGTGTTTCCAAATCCAGTTCAACTTGTGAGAGGTTGATAATGAATAATGTTTATTTTTCGGTTTCTTATTATGCTATTATGTTGATCTATTTCCTATTATATTGATCTGTTAGCATTCTATTATGATTGTACTTTTCTATTTACACTTGTATTCTTATTCTAGCACATTACTTACTGTATATGTTGTAACTTTTGATATTGAAAGAAATCAAATCTTCCATTTTGTCATGTAAAAGTTGATTCAATGAAAAATGAACAATAGAGTTGCTCACTTTACAAGACACACTTATATAATTTTGTGAAAACAAGGAACTGCAGCTAACAAATTAACTTTCATTTTGTACAAGTCATTTACTTTGTCTAAGTCATTTTGTATTTTGTGTAGTACTTTGTATAATTAAAAATGAAATAATTGGCAATGGCATAATAATTTAAAGGTTAACAAAGACAAAGCCAGACAATGGGTTGATGTAAAGTCAGAAAGTAGAAACAATCAAAAACCATCTAATGGCATTCACTTAACGCAAGGGAGTAGAAATTTTGCTGATACTAAATGAAATGGTTTGTCTAATCTTGGATTGCCTAAAAATAGAACAAACCCAAATAACTTTGAAACCAAAACAAACTACCGAACTCGCAAGAAAGGCAGTGATCGGCCCCTGCATCTAATATTTTTCAATTTCTAGATCATTAAACAATACAATTTCACACTTAAAAAGTGAGAAGCACAAAATACGCTAGCCTATAGTTACAACCAAAATAACAACTGACGGAGCTGGAAGTTCATGAAACAAAAGATTCTGAGCAATATGAAGAGCAAAATTGTTGTCACAATAGATGGAAACTGCCTTGACACGAGATAAATGTAAATCATTAAGCCCAACTTATAGCGCCAACTAAACCCGAGGCAAAGAAAGGAATGCAACCAAGAATATTATCTTAAACCAGCAGAGCAGAGAATAATACAATATTTGCAGCAGAGAAGAGCACAACACGATAAAGATAACAAATTGAAAATTACAAGATAAAAGGAAGAAACTTACTTTGATTGGAAGAAACCGCACCTAAAGAAACACAAATCGCGCTCCAGGTGAAGAAGAAGAAGTGAGAAGAGGAGGTGGCTACGTGAAATGAAATGGAGCAGAGAAAAGAGAGTAGGTATTTAGGATATTTTTCTTCAAAACGCAACACTTAAAGGTTGAACCGGATCCGATCCGAATCATATATTTTCGAGTCAACCCGATTTTTTTCAATTCAAACCAAATTTTTATTCCTTATGATTTTCATGTTAGATTGACTGGTATTGCTTGTCGAATCGCAGTCCAACCAGTCAAATCAACCCGAGTTTAATAACCATGGTTTTAAACGGCTCTTTGTTGTCCCCTTCTTTTTGGCTGGATAAGCGGTAGCTTTTTGAGCGTTGAATAATACTAGTTTTTGTACTTGGTATGCTGTCTTTTGTGTCTAATTCTTAACTTGTTCATGCGCCCCTAATTAATATAAGAATATGTTAGAAAAAGTGCATTAATTTAATTACATTTAGTTTTTTTTTTTAATGTGTGAAAACAAAAGAAATAATTCTGAATTTTCTTAATATGTACGCTAATGAATCATTAGTGACAATTTAATTTTGAACATCAGTTTGGTTTGAAATTATGCAGCACATAATACTGAGTTGAACCACATACTTGGTAAAATGAAGAACAATGAATTCACAAAAATAAGATCCCCAAGAATATACCAACGTTCACCTATGTTGTTTCTGATAAAATAATTGGCCAAGTAGTTTATCTGTCAAGTACACTGAGAAAAATGCAAAAGAGATTAAAGAGGGTTAGTAAATCTAGAGAAATCTATACAAATCTTGATATCGTCGTCGTCGTCATCATCGGCCATCCTGTTTCCTATATGTTCCAACACAACATTGCCAATCTAAACATTTCAAACTGCAAGAACAAGAAGGCATCCTGCATTTCAGACAACCTAAACCGGGCGCCCAACGTTGCAGGCAACCCGAACAGCTGGGTATTCGACATTTCGGGCATCTGGGTTGCCAGCAACACATGCAACACCTTGGTGGTCGACACGAACATTTTATGCACCTTGGTCTAAAACATCCAGGGCATTTCAGTCGCCACAGTTTAAGACAACAACACTTGACAGTTTTATCCCTTTGTTTTAGTTTAAGATTCTGATGAATCTTTTTGAGGCGGATTTTTGTGTTTAAGTTCTCCATTTCTTGAATGAACTTGCAAAGATGACGGATGTAATCAGGATAAAGTTCCAAGTTACAGTGGCCGCCTCCTTTAATCCATAAAGGCTCATAAGGTTCTCTTGCCAATTTCCATAGTCCATTGCCATGTAAACAGTTCACAACATCGTCCTCTGTTCCCTGTAAGAAGAGAGGTAAAGACATGATACAACTCCAAATTTAGCACTATTTAACGGTTAATAAACAAATTCACCACATGATTCGAGTCTCTAGTAGTATACCCTTAGTCCATGTTAGAAAAATCAAACCAATTAATTACAAGCTTAATCGAACCATGGTCAACACTGTCATGCTGTTAATCTAGAATAGCAAATAATTGAATTGTAAACAAAAAATTTACATTACTAAGTGGCATCTAACTGTTTTTTGATTTATCTCTAATTGCATCTCTTGCACACAAGAAAACATGACGGCCATAGGATTCAAATGATTCACACTTAAAATTATTGTGATTTGCTAATATCAAAACACTTACGTACTTCAAAACCAATCCTACTTAAATCTTTACCACATTATAGCCATATAATTCAAAATTTAATCATATCAGTCCCTAAATTGCATGATAATTTTAAAACACTCAAAGTATAATCTTTAGCAAGCAAGGACTTAAAGGCAGGTTACATTACCTCAAAGGTGCAAATACTATTCCATATATTCTTGTATGTGTGCTTAAATAAAAAATAATAATAAATAAAGATAACAGATAAGTGAAAAGGTGGAAAAGAAAACTGGCCAGAATTCAAATAGTTGAGAAGTCATAGGTTTAGGAGCTAATGAGCTGTAGAAATTTGCTTTAATACACAGTATATACATACATTTGTAGGCATATATTATACATTAAAATATAACTACATATAAACATGAAATTGCAATATTATTCACTTTTTAATTCTTTTTTCCTCTTTTCTAGCTCTTTCCTCATAATGTTACTAAGGTCATGATGCAACTTTCAAATTTTTATGCTTTTCTGTTCAACCAGATTCTTGTAAAAGTTGTGAAACTTTACGAGACCTTGTGTTTCTGATGTTATGGTAAAGAGAACTTGTAAATTATATGAAATCTATTCCAAGAATAACACTTGGGTTCTCAAAATATTAAATAAAATGAATTTCATAAAATGAAGAATAAAGTTATGTGTGTATGTGTAAATCCTTAAATTCAACCAAATTTAAGGTTTTTTATTGTATGAGGCAAGAACTCATTGATAATTTAACTGAACTAATTCCGCGCAAAAATAGAACATGGAAATTTGAGGAAGATCGGTATCAAAAAATATTTCATGCAGTTTCCCACATCCAAAACAACCACAAATAAAACATTAGTTATAGACCCAGATATTTCAGGATCACCATCTTTCTGATATGGCAATGCCATGATTGTATTTTTGTCTTTTCATAATAGCAAACATTCACATCAAAGAATTAAACTATACACATATCCAAATAAAAACAAGTTAAATGGAGGAGAAGCTTACATGTATCACTAGCACAGGACACTTCACCTTCCGAATTTTGTTCATGTTCTGTAGTTCATAAGATAAGTACTAAGTTTCGAAATGAAGGCAGAAATAGCATTTGTTGTGCATAATGCTGATTAACCACTGAAATGGCTACTAATGATTTTATAGAGCAGTGCACTGCTACACCAACAGCACATTAACTTCAAACAGGATAAACCACTGACCTTATATTTGTCAAAGCAACAATTGAACTTGACGTGGTAGAGCACACGAAGACCAGAGAGAATTGCACTATGCAAAACTACACCTCTCAGCCTTGGCAACTTAGCTGCCAAGTGCAATGTTGGACCGCTGCCTACCGATTGTCCATACAAAATTAAGTCTTCCTGGCTAACTCCATACTCGGTCTGAAGACACTGATAAACAGCCTCAATATCCCCATATGTATTAGATTCACTTGGCTGGACATCACAACCAAGAAACAGAATTAATCTCTTCACACAGCAATGCTAGAAATTCATTAGATTTTCCAAATGTGTGACTATTGAAGTGCTTAGATTGAACAATTGCAGCATTAATATTATTCCACATATTCCAATAAAGATCTTATGCACTCAAAAATATGAACAATAATCAAATGATTCTAACCCAGTGGATACAAGGGAGGGTTGAAGTGTTATGGAAAATACTATCGGGGACCTAGTAGCTATCTGGTGATGATGCTACAACAACAATTTTCAGATGGCAGCTGTGACAGCAAGTGTCAGCTGCTGTGCTGTGAAAGTGAAACCAAAATCGTATTTCTAATAGCTGTGAAATTAAGGAAGCAGTGCGTTTAAATCCAGAACTAAAACTTCTATTTTCAAAAGGATATGGTAGGAGATTATATATCGATTAATTTCTGCAGCACTAAGCCAACTGATATTGGAAGACATGGTTGTGACTAGAGATCATTGAAGCTGAGAATAGATGTTCCATATGTGGGACAAAAAAAAATGATAGATGGATTTTGATAGCTCATCCTGCAGCAGCCAGCATCTCATTAAATGGTCCCTTTTATCCAATGAGGTATTATGCCAATTCATAATGTCGTTGAAATCAAAGATATCCAACTCAGACCAAAGGGGGTACTAATGTTTCAAAATCTGTACTATGAAACCCAATCAAAGCATTAATAAATGCAGAACTCCCATTTCTTAAAACCAAGAAGGGAAGGGAAAGTTCAATATATGTGAACCTAAGACTTGAAGTGACAAAGGAAAGAGTAATGGCATTTGTATCTTGATATTCTCAAGTAACCGGATGAGGAAACATTTGCAATAAATATTTGAGAATACTTTCTGCATAAAAACCATAACCTTGTTGATTGAGATTGAGAGAGAGAGAGTCAGTGAAGCTCAAGAGGAAGAAGAGAACTGTATATTTTATCAGATAAAATCACTGACAATAAGAGGAACCCAATTTCATAGTTGAAAATAATAGCACAGGAAGATAGGGAGATGTATAAAGTAAAGCTAGAAGACATATAAGCTGGGCACTTGCCAGCAAACTTTCTAGCTATTTTCTACCAAGTGATAGAAGAATACATTATACAGTTTCAGATTTGTTGTTTGATTATAACTCCATTAAGAGTTAACAAGCTTGGATACAAGGGAAAAAAAAAAAAAAAAAACCTTAAATATTCTAACTAAAAGAGAACCTGCTGTACCCTTGAATTCTGAGGAATTTTCTATTCTCATTCTACTAGACTGCGGTGGACGCGCCTAAGAGGATGATTTCAACATAAAGATGCCAAACAGAAAAGTGATTCCAATTCCTCCATTCATATTTGCAAAGAGGACAGATCGAGCCTACTTTTATGGTTAAACTGCCAAGACAGGGAGACGCTCTTCAGAAAGAAACTCAGTTGTGCAAGCTCTCTTGTTGGCAGAAACATTCAGGAAATAAATAAATAAACAAGAAGTTATGTCCAATCGCTGCCAATATCCAAATTTAGCATAAAAACTTTTAGCCTGTTACTTTTACTCGGACAAATTATACAAACTAGATGCCATTGCCTGGATTAAGTAAAACCTGAAGTTATTTTCTAAATTCATTCCAAAGCTTTTTCCTCATCCCCACCACAATTTTCCTAATAAACCATAACCTCGTTATGCAAAATCCTTCCTTTTTTTTAAAGAAAAATCTTGGATAGTGTAATGGATGCAAGTGACCGCGACAGCAAAAATCCAATTTAGTTTTAGTGTGAAGTAAACTTTTCAAACAAAATATGAATAAATATATTAATCCTCAATGCCATTAGCATAACAAATCAGAATAGATATCTATCCGTGTACATACTTTATGTTCTAGGGTTTACATATACCCATGGAGAATTTTGTATTTAAAAGAGAATCAATACAGATTGCCATTCATGCTGATGAAAGTCTGGTAAGCTGCCACAAGTAAAATGACATTCATCTTGTAAGTTTAATTTGAAGAAATAACAGCTTACCTTACCAGTAGAGGCTCCATAACCAGAATAATCATATCTGCATCACAGAATTAAGATGGTAAACAATAATGCAAGCCAATAAAGGAAAGTACAGGGTAGAGGTAGGAATAATACAAATGAAGCGAGAAAAGTAACGGACCAGAGAAAAAGACACTTCAAAGAAATAGAAAGGTAATAATTGCTATACAATACCATGGATCCAGAAAGGGCTCAGGAAAATACACAAATATAAGCAAACAATAATCTCATGGTTTCATATATACTTGATGCTCAAAGTCGTAAAAGTACAATTCTTTTGAAGAAAATGGATTGTGAAAACCTTTCCCAAGATCTGCATCATAGAAAGCTGTATATGAAAGACAGTTAAAGGGCAGATCAAAAATAAAAATTGCCCATACATGGAATGGACCCCAACAGGCACAAAAGTCTAAGAGAAGAAACAAAGTCATTGTGCCAATGTTTATCCACGTAGAAATCAATTTCTTCCACGCATTTGTCAGTAAAAGTTAAAAAGTTAATTATGAAGAACAAGTAAAAAATAGGAAAGGACATTTACTATTACTATATATATATATATATATTCTTAAACCTTATTTGGACGGAAGTAAATCAAAATAAAAATTATTGGGCTAAAAGAATGTTAAAAATAATAAAAGTATTAATGAAACAAGTAAAATAAATAAAACCATTACCGAGTCTTAATAAACCCTAATCTGAAGTTACAGATCTGACCCATCAAAGCCCCCATAGTCATAACAGGACAAAAGCTGGATCCAAAAAAAAAAACTTTGGGAAAAGCTGTGCCATTCTAATTGGCAAAAGAAAACCACTTCAAACTAAGAGGTGAAAACACAAGATAAAATTACAGAAAAAATAAAAACAAAAACTAACCCCATTATATTAACTTTGAGATTGATCTTGAGCTGGACAAAGAGATCATAGAGATGTCCAAGGTCAGCAGCATTTCCATGGGAGTACAGGAGAGTAAGTCTAGCATATGGGTTTTTCAGATAAAAAGCCACAATCTTGTTACCCTTTTTAGTATCAATCAAAAGCACATCCAATGAAGCATCATCAGCAAGAGGAAGTGGCATTGAAGTAGAAGAAACAGAAGATGAAGATGAAACCACAGTAAGCTTGCCATTTTCACCCTTATTGATTTGATAAGTAGGTGGAGATGGAGGAAAGAATGCAAATTTTGTAGCCAAGGTAGAAAACATGCACCCCATTCACCCTCCAGCAAGATTTTCAAAAGAATACATTTAACTCATTGAAAATAAAAAGATGAAAACTTTAGCTTGCGGCCAGCATAAAGGAAGATTTTTACTGTCACCCAAAAGAAAAGGAGAGATTTTTATGAGATTGAGGAGTGTTTGTGTAGCTAAAAATGAGTTCGAATCAAATGGGTAAGTTTTTTATGCTAAGAATGTAGAGAGAGAAAGTGGTGAAATGGGAAGAAGCGTAAACGCTCAAAAATTCAATATAATGTGAACGGAAAGGAGATGAAGCCCAGTGAAGTGCAGTGCATGACTACATAGGGTGTCAGTTGAACAGAGAAGAAGAGTAAATATTACTCTTAAAAAATGACAATAACTACAAATTCTAGGCCTGCTAAATGACGTTTTTCTCTTTCTATGTTTTTGATGTTTTAGCTCACTCTCCTGCGTGTACCAATTTCTATATACTCGCTTCACCCTTTCTCGAATTTGATGAATTTTTTTCTTTTTGTATATTTTTGACAATTTTTGTGTTTGTTTCCAATTTGTCATCAATATCAGCATTCGCTTTTTTGTTAATTGACATTTCCAATTAGACATAATCATCATAAAACTCACTAATTATTCTCAATCAACTCATGCAAATATTCGTCATCATACTATGTTGTTTGGTTTGTGCTGGTTAATGTTTGCCATTCATAAAGGGAAAATTTTTTAAATAATATTATTTAAATAATTATTTATAAAAATAGAGTTGATGGAAAAAAATTTATCAAGATGGGATAATTGAGAGACGCAGAGGGGATAGATTTCTGTCAAATCTGAAATCATTGGTCAGACCAGCGGTTTCAGACCTGAAACTGCTGGTCTGACCAGCGGTTTCAGATCTAAAACTGCTGGTCTGACCAGCAGTTTTAGACCTGAAACTGCTGGTCTGATCAACGGTTTCAGGTTTGGCAGAAATTATCCCCTACACCCAGTTTTCCGTGTCGATTATTAAATTAATAAATTTTTAATATAATTTAATTTATTTTTTAATTTAATTTTTTAAATAAAATAAAATAGATACCGGTAATAAATTATCATCCCAATTTTCATTAAATATTAAAAAAATAATATATATATTTATATTCTAATATATATATATATTTAATTTATTTTTTCATTAAATTCTATCTGTGCATTTCTTTCTGTACTGTCTTCTCCTTTTGTTACATTAAATTCTTACTTTAACATAATGGCTTTGAAGTTGTGCATCTGTACTTTTGATCTATTCACAAATAAATATTTACTTTTTAAACGTATGATATATTTGAATATGAATTTTCAAAAATTATCCTTTACATAATAAAAATTAATTCAATTTTCAAAATACAACTAATAAATTAATTATTTTTTAAGCAATGCAAATTACTAAATACATAGGATAATATAAGGGAACATTTTTTAAAATGGGATTTTATTAAAAACTATTTACAAAAATGGGTTGATGGGAAAAATTTTACCAAAATGGGGTGATTGGGAGGCGCAGAGGGGATAATTTCTGCCAAACCTAAAATTACTGGTCTGACCAGCGGTTTCAGAACACAATTTTCCGTACCGATTATTAAATTAATAAATTTTTAATATAATTTAATTTAATTTTTAATTTAATTTTTTAAATAAAATAAAATAAAATAGATATCCGCAATAAATTATCATCCCAATTTTCATCAAATATTAGAAAAATAATTAATTTCCCATCAACTCCATTTTTGTAAATAGTTTTTAATAAAATTCCATTTTAAAAAATGTCCCCGTATATTATTCTATGTATTTAGTAATTTGCATTGCTTAAAAAATAATTAATTTATTAGTTGTATTTTGAAAATTGAATTAATTTTTATTATGTAAAGGATAATTTTTGAAAATTCATATTCAAATATATCATACGTTTAAAAAGTAAATATTTATTTGTGAATAGATTAAAAGTACAGGTGCACAACTTGAAAGCCATTACGTTAAAGTAAGAATTTAATGTAACAAAAGGAGAAGACAATACAGATAGAAATGCACAGATAGAATTTAATGAAAAAATAAATTAAATATATATATATTAGAATATAAATATATATATTATTTTTTTAATATTTGATGAAAATTGAGATGATAATTTATTACGGGTATCTATTTTATTTTATTTAAAAAATTAAATTAAAAAATAAATTAAATTATATTAAAAATTTATTAATTTAATAATCGGCACGAAAAACTGGGTGTAGGAGACAATTTTTGCCAAACCTGAAACCGCTGGTCAGACCAACGATTTCAGGTCTGAAACCGTTGGTCTGACCAGCGGTTTCAGGTTTGGCAGAAATCTGTCCCCTCCGCATTTCCCAACCACTCCATTTTAATAATTTTTTTTCCATCAACCCCATTTTTGTAAATAATTATTTAAATAACATTATTTAAAAAATTATCCCATTCATAAAAGGCAACATCCGTTTTCACATCTCTAAATTTTTTAATTTTTTATAAAAAATTTTAATTAAATCTTTATACTTTAACATAAAATAATATATAATATCCTATAAATGATTAGATGTATATATTTTAATTGTTATTAATAATATATTATACTAGTAAAATTAATTTTCGATTGAATATTTAAATTTTTATAATATTCAACGTTGAATTTTTAAAAATTTTTATATTAACTTTATCTATAGAAAAAAAAATGAAGCATGTCAATTGAAATACTAACGTATTAATTTTGGGGATATTTTTTTAATAATATATTTTAAATAATTATTTATAATTTTAGAATGTATTAGAAATTATTTACAAAAATGGAATGATATGAAATCGTTGTCGTGTATAGTGATTTTGTCAGAAAAATAGCAGGAAACGGAACTGATTTCATCATGAAATCGTTGAAAGTTACAGTTTCAGAATCTGAAATCGCAACTACTGACAACAGTTTCAGATTTTGAAACCGCTGCAGCTCTCAGCGGTTTCATAATGAAATCGACCCCCTCATTATTCCAGCGTTGAAACAATTTTTTTCCTTTGCCAATATAAATTTTGCCCCCATCGTTTTCATTTGTTCAATCTCAAATTTTTTTTTATTTCTTTCGTGTCAAATTCTCTTAATTGTTATATGTAAAATTATCAAAAATTTTATAATTTAAAGAGATAATATATTTTTCTTGTGTCAATAATATTTTATCAATATTGTTCTGAAAAGTAAGTATAATTTTATTAATTTTGATTTATAATTTTATATATTTAATTTTAAGTTGCTTATATAATAATTTTGATTTTATTTACTGAAATGCAGAATTAAATTGAGAATTTGAAGCAAGAAGTTACGAAAATCGTAATTGTACTCTTGAAATAAGGTAAATTAATAAATTATATATATATAATTTATATATAAAAAATCATTAGACAAATTATGAATATGTGCTATTATTATTATTATTATTATTATTATTATTATTATTATTATTATTATTATTATTATTATTATTATAGCTAAATAGTGTGATTAGGTTATTCTATTTATATAACAAAAAAAATTAAAATAATATATTTTAGTATTTTTTCACTTACAGGTAATTGAAAGATGTTGACGTCTACTGCCTTTTATGTGCACGTGGAAGGAAAAATAAATATTGGAGCGTCAGATTTTCAATATGACGTATTTGATCCGAACACGATTACAAGAAGGATGAGAGTTAAAAATAAGCCGACTCTTCCTGAATTGGTTCATAAAATTCACGTGAAATTGAATTTATGTATTATTAATTCCTTTCTTGATATTTCAGTGACACTGAACTCTCAGATAAATAATGATTATTTATTATTTCGTCTCGGTATGGCCATACACTTCTCAGTTCACTGATCAAGTGGTCGATGATATTTTCTCTCTTATTGAGAGGGGTAATCCCTTCACTTCTCTCATGCTCTCTAACATGAATCAATGCATACACAATCATACCCGTACTTGTCACTCTGTTACGAGCACGTTAAGTGTATGTCAAAGCACACAGTAATTCATAAAGAGTTTCATAGAGATTTTAGGTCTAAGAACTCCGATACAAAACTTGCATATGAGAAACACTTATGACTTGTACCATGTAGTGTTCTCATGAGTTCCATGCCTTATATTAATTCTGATATTTATGGGTAAGGGAATATGCAAAATTGCATTAGGTCACTAAATGCCATATGCATTTTCATTTAATTTGGATTGCTATAATATCTTGCTAGAGAATATATATAGCCTTTGAATTAAATTATTAATTCATTGCCAACATTAAATGGACCTATAAGATCGCACACAAAGCATTGGGCTTAAAATATTTAAATTAAGTATTGGACATTAATTTGGGCTTTTAATTAAAGTCAAATTAATATGTGTAATGGGTTATTAGATTGCTATTGGACCTTGGCCCATGAGAGAGAAAAATTCAGCCCACAAGGTTTAATTTTAATTAATTAAATGTCTTGTGTTAATTTAATTAATTGAGTATTAAAGCCTAAAGGATTTTAATTGAATTAACTCACTTGATAATTGGATGGTGTGGCCGAAATTCCAAGATAATGTCAATGGAATTTCGGCACATGATTAATTCTTTTATTAAGTGATTTAGTTAATTATTATGTCTTACATTTATCTTAGATTAAATCAAAAGGATTATCTTGGATTAAATGTATTATTTTAATGAGTTTTAATCAATATATATTTCTTAATTTAAAGAAGTGATAAAGGCTAAAATTAATTATCTCTAGATAATATTAATTATCTTGAGGTAGTGGTTTTTGGATTGATCACTTAAGAAAATGAAAAGAATATATATTGAGGTAGAAAAAAAAACGTGAAACCTTAACATATTTCTAGGGTTTTGGCGTGAAACCCTAATTCTCTCAAAAGTTGGCGTGAAAAATCTCTCTCTCTCACATTTTCTCTCTTGGCCAAAACACACAAGAGGAAGAACTCTTTCTTGCTTTCTTGTGTTCTTGGGCATTAATAACACCTAAAAGAAGTACAAGATCAAAGTCTTGTAGCTTCAAATAATTGCCATTACACAATACTTTAAAGAGAGCTAGCAATCTCTTTTTAAGCCATCTTTGTAAGTGCGTGTGTGAGAATAGAGGGAGTGACGCAAAAGGCTGTTCCTTGGCATTGGTGATCGAGATCTAAGGCGGATAAAGTCATCTTAGTTGCTGGGCATCACCAAATTCAATTTTTAAAAGGCATCATAAGTTGTAAGTTCTACAACCTTAAAATTGCATGTTTCGATTCTTGCTTTGGAATTGTATGGTATGTATGATAAAAATTTTTGTTTTTCCGCTGTGCTATCATCACATTCATACCATGTCATATTCCATCATGTATGAACGACGTAATTTGCAGAATTATTTATAAGAGCTCAATATACAAACGATAATGGTTATGTTGGACATCGATCGATTTGGCGGATGACGATGGCATAGATGTAATTTATGATAATTTAAGGAGATATGATGATTAGAACTTAGTGAAATTAATTGTTGTACTTGATCAGGGGGTGCAGGAGCTAGTCAACCCACATATGAATACAGATATTAATTTACAAGTGAGGCATTACAAAGAAAAAATATCGAGGTAGGTCATAATCAATTGCTTAATGAAATTGAGCTTAGTCAGCCAACACAATCTATTAGTTATCAAGACATTAAAAGTGCACAACGATGATCTTATAGCCACCGAGAAGATGATATTTTCAGTCAATCAAGACAATCTATAAGTCGACGGGATGGTAATTTAATTGGAATGCAGGCTAGTATCAGTTCAGGAGAAGGTCAATTATAATGATCAGTTAGCCAGATACCTACTGCAAGAATGAGTCAAGCTAGACGATCAATTAATCAAAGGTGGGTGATTTTTTTAGTAAATTACTTTTTCGAAACAGATCAAAAAATCATTATAATGAGAGAAATTTTGTTGAGAGAAGTGGTGCAAAGCCAAGTCATCTTATAGAACCCGACAATCAGCCACAATTTGCCATATCCTAGATGTCAATCAACGACATGACGTTTTCGATGTACCTATTGATAGTCAACGTTGTTATATTTCTCATGCTCATGCTGACAGTCAATGGCATTCTGTTTTCCACATTCTTGATATCAATCAACATTATTCGGTTCAACAGGTTATAGCTGTTGATTTACTATGTGACAATATTTTTTGGCAATGCTCAAAATATGGATGCAAATGAGGAGATAGAATATAATTTCAGTAATGTAGAATATGAAAATGAATCGTCAATTAATTTGGGAATGATGATGATATTGAAGATGTTCTAATATATAATAATTATATCTCACCCAATGATGATGTAGAGGTAGAAATTGTCAACGTACAAGCTGATAGTGATGGCGATGATTCTGATGATACTGAATTTACCAATCCATTAGCATTTATGCATTAAATTGAAGAGACAAATGATGTTAACTTTGTATTTTCATCAGAGCATTACTCAAAAATTAGTTTCAATGCATTCCAAGTTAATGTTTTTGAAGATCTTCACTTTGAGATCTGGGATGGTGTGTCCAAGTTATCTATTGGAATGGCTTTTCACAGTAAGGATGAAGTCAAATCTTGCATGAAAAAGTATTCAATAATGAGGAATGTGGATTTTAGAGTTGTGGAATCGAAGTCACATTATTAGGTTATGTGGTGCATTCAAGCATATGAGGATTGCAGATGGAGGTTAAGAGCATCCAGAAAAGGAAATAGTCCTTTTTGAACTATTACAAGATTTCAAGGACCACATTCATGCCTTGTTCCTAATGTGTCAATGGATTATCGATAACTGGGCTCTCAAATAATTCGCAATTACATCATGGGTATGGTAAGTAAACATCCAACCTATACTTGTTGATGTTATTATTTCGTCTGTTAAGCAATAATTTAATTTTAAAGTATCATACCGCAAGACATGGTACGCGAAGATGAGAGCAATAGAGTGTATATTTGATAATTATGTTAAGTCATATCAAAAGTTATCAGGTTTCTTTATTGCTTTACAAACGTATAATTTCGAAACTGTTTTTGAGTTTGTGGTGCAAGAAATGCAGGACTCTGCTGTGAAGCAATTTAATGGGATTTTTGGAGTTTTAAACCAGCCATAGATAGATTGGTTCACTTGAAGCCGTTCTATTGATAGATGGTACTTTTTTGACTGGAAAATTCCAACAAACCCTGCTTATTACAAGCTCAATTGATAGTAACAGCATGTTATTTTCAGTTGCCTTTGTTGTTATTGAGTCTAAAAATAAATCCAGTTGAGATTGATTTATGTCTATGCTTAGGAAGTATGTCACTCAATGTGTCGGCATTACAGTAATATCTGATCGACATGCTGGTATAATGGCAATATTTCGAGATGAAAGAATCTCTATCCTTTCATAGGTTTTGTTTGTGATACTTTATCAACAATTATAACACACACTTCAGAAATGAAACAATAAAAAATCTACTTTACAAGGCTGGTAAGAGTTACAAATTTTAATATAACTTATGCAAATTAATTAATTGTATGTAATAATATTCCATATTTATGTAAGAGCACAATTTCAAAGGCGCAAGTTTAAGCAGCTGATGGACAATATCAAAGAATTTGATGAAGATTTCCATAACTGGGCAATGAGAATATCACCAAATCGTTAGACATTATATGAGGATGGTGGTTATCGATATGGCCACGCGACTACAAATATTGCTAAGAGTGTCAATAGTGCTTTGAAGGGTGTTCGTATGATGCCAATTACTACAATTGTTGAACATATTTTTGCTCTTTTAGTAAAATTTTATAACCAGCAGAGGGACATGTACATGGCTAAAATGGGCCAAGGCTTGCTGTTCATGTCTGGATGTTGCGATATAATTACAAAGAGTGCTAACAAGGCTCATTGTCACATGGTCATTGATTATGATAACCGGTTTAAATTATACAAGATAATATTATACAGAGCACCAGAGGTAAATATTGATTCCAATATGATGGAATATGACATGGTATGAATGTGATGATAGCACAGCGGAAAAATAAAAATTTTTTATCATACATGCCATACAATTCCATGACAAAAATCGAAACATGCAATTTTAGAGTTTTAAACTTACAACTTTAGATGCCTTTAAAACTTGATTTTGATGATGACCAGCAACCAAGAAGGATATGTCCACCTTAGATCTTCACCGCCAATGCCAAGGAACAACCTTTACGCCACTCCCTCTATTCTCACACACACACTTGCAAAGATGGCTTAAAATCAAGAGTGCTAGCTCTATGATTGTGTATTCGGCAATGGGAATGATTTGAAGCCACAAGATCTGATCTTGTTCTTCCTTTAGGTTACTGTTTCAGCCCGAGAACACAAGAGAACAAGAAAGATTTCTTTCCCCTTGAGTATTTCGGCCAAGAGAGAAAAATAGCAAAACGACATACCCTTTTATTCATTTAATTCATTAATATATATCACTTAATTTAGTCAAGTGTGAGTGCCAAAAATTAAGTGTTAATTTCAGCCTCCATCACTTCCTAATTAAGAGATATATCTTAATTTAAATTCTATTAGAATTTAAATTCAAATGGCATTAGTCATTTAATCAAAACAAACTTACTTTTTTTTAAGGTGATAAGTTGCCGAATTCAACTAGTATTTTAGTTTGAATTTTGGCTACTTTAATTCCCTCTCAAGTATTATATTTTGATTAAATACAAATTAGGATTTAATACTCAATTAACTTAATTATACATAGATAATTAATCAATTGAAATTAAACCTAGCACATGCCAACAAATTTCTCTCGTGACCAACTGTTAACAGATTTGCCTAAAACAGCAAGCTGTTTTAAGCAAAAAGACAGTTCAACATTTTTGCCTAAAACAGGTGGCTTAACAGATGTTTTAGGCAAAATCGCACCTTGACAGTTTTGCCTAGCTGTTTTAGGCAAAAATCTGTTTACCCATTTTATGCATTAATTTGACTTTAAAAAGTCCAAATTAATTCCCAATACACAATTTAAATATTTTAAGCCCAATGCTTTGTGTGCGATCCTATAGGTCCATTTAATGTTGACAATGAATTAATAAATTAATTCAAAGGCTATATATATTCTCTAGCAAGATATTATAGCATTCCAAATTAAATGAAAATGCATATGGCATTTAGTGACCTAATGCAATTTTGCATAGTTCCTTACCCATAAATATCAGAATTAATATAAGGCATGGAACCAGTCATCCTTATATATATTAATTCCTTTCTTGATATTCCAGTGACACTGAACTCTCAGATAAATAATGATTACTCATTATTTCATCTCGGTATGGCCATACACTTCTCAGTTCACTGATCAAGTGGCCGATGATATTTTCTCTCTTAATAAGAGGGGTAATCCCTTCACTTCTCTCATGCTCTCTAACATGAATCAATGCATACCCAATCATACCCGTACTTGTCACTCTGTTACGAGTACGTTAGGTGTATGTCAAAGTACACAGTAATTCATAAAGAGTTTCATAGAGATTTCAGGTCTAAGAACTCCGATACAAAACTTGCATATGAGAAACACTTATGACTTGTACCATGTAGTGTTCTCATGAGTGGATCTAATCAAGATACCGTGTTCTAAACATGTATCTATGATCTCTGATTGACACTCTTGTCCTTATGATCCGTAAGACAGAACTCAACTTATCAGAGAGAGCATACTAGTCTTAATTCATTTGTTATTCCTATAACAATGACTGACTAGGGATATTTAGAATGAAGTCTCATTTGTTTCAAGGTCTTACAACCATGTGCCTCACACATGATAACTTAAACTGAAACAACATTCTTGGACAGTTCTATCAATTGATATGCACAGGAATACAATAGATAAAACAAATGCCTCATTTATTAAATTAAATGCTTTATAACAATGTATTGGGGCTAGGGCTTACACTAACACAATACATATATAGTTAATCTCGATAAACGTGAATGTGAGTGCGATAAGTTTCAGGGAACAAAAATGCCATGTTATGGATCGGTTAGAAAAGGGATCAGACAACCATTGCAGTATGGTAATGTGGATCACAATAAAAAAAACGTGCATAATGGATGTTGGTTCGTTGAGTCAATATTTCAGAGGTTGACAATTGTATATATAATGTAACTTTTAAGTATTTAAGTTAATAAATTTTATTGTTGATGCTCTCAATTTTATTTAAAAGTTATTAACTTTTATTGTTGAAGTGCTCAATTTATTTAATTGCTCATTATGCTTATGATATTCATGATGTAAACCACTGCATATACTGTGAACAATTAAGAGAATTCGACATGAAGGAAATGAAAAGAATTGAGATTGAGCAAATGAAAACAACCGGGGTAGCATTTATATAGGCAAAGGGAAAAATTTGTTTCAACGCTGGAATTAATGAGTGGGGCCGGTTTCATCATGAAACCGTTGAGATCTACAGCGATTTTAGACTCCAAAATCACTGTAGCTCTCAGCGGTTTCATGATTAAATCGGTCTCTTCCCCTGCTACTTTTATGACAAAATCGCTATACATGGCAACTATTTTATATTAATATCTCATTTTCGTAAATAATTTCTGACATATCCTAAAATTGTAAATAATTATTTAAAACACATTATTAAAAAAATATTCCTTAATTTTGTTAATTAAATACTGTATATTATTTTATATTAAAATACATGAATTTAATTAAATAAATTATATATATAAAATTTTAAAAGTTTAGAATCTCAAAATGAAAATTTCCTTTATAAAAATAATACCTTTAAACTTTCCAAGAATGCTTTTAAGCCCAGGCTCGCCAGGCTTGGATATGAGTTTTATGTTCAAACCCAATTAGCTCCGGTGATGCCATTTTTTTTTTTAAATTAATTACTCACACAGTCAACCAAATTTCCTAAATTTTAATTAAACCATCAATGTATGAATCTAAATAAATTGACTCCTACTTTCATAATATTTTGAATTCATATCCTAAATTACTTTATCCATTCAAAACTATGAAAGTATTTTGAATTCAAATCCTAAATTAATATATTCATTCAAAACTAATGAAATGAAATTAATATATTCATTCAAAACTAGTGAAATGTTGATTCGACACCAATTTAAAAAATCTTTTTTCTCAAATAAGCATCGGCACATGATAATTTAATAAAATTTACCGACTCAGCCTTAGTTAATTTTAAATGGATAAACTAATAAATGATTGGAATACAGATATAGTAACACGTTGAAAATTGGGGTTAATTTTATTCGTAGATACTTAATTTTTGTCCAAATAATATTATTGTTGTTTTTTTATTTATAATAATAAAATAATTCAAGTATAATTTTATAATAATAAAGTAAAAAAGGCCAAAAAAAAATCATACCGGCTAATTGACACATCCATTAGTGGTGCAAATTCTCCATTGCAATCTTTATTTTTGCCTGAATTTGATCCCTTGTAACTTGAATGTACAATTTTTCCGTTCTTCACAATTTTAGGAGTCCCTCACATTTTTTAGTTTATTATTATAAAATTATAACTTTACTATTACAAATCTAAAAATAGTGACCACAATACTACTCATGCAAAAATTGAGTGACTATTAATAAAATTAATTTTGAAAATTGATTTGTTCGGTTTTAAAGGTCCGGATTCAATTAGAATGTAGGCGATAAGTACGGAGAAGTATATCTAATTATATTTTTCTTAAAATATTTTACGTTTTATAAAAAGTGAAATTTCTTTATATTTAAAAAAATGCCCCTTTAAGTTCAAATTTGCACATCATTTTTTGGACCTATTAATTAGTATGAACCAAACTGATGCTAATAAAAAATTTGTTGAATCCATATTGCAGAAGTTGCTGACGTTTATACTGCAGAAGACATGCCTCGTCATTTCTCAATTTGAACACAATCAATAATGATGATAATCTAAAATAATTTAGTTTGGATAGGATCACTAAAAATAATTATTTTTTGGCTGATTGGTTTTTTTATTTGTAAAATTCGAATTTAAAATTTTATTTCAAAAAATATATATATCGAATCAGTTGAACAAATGAATATTAAATTTTACATCTAAAAATATAAATTTTGGAAAAATTTAACAATGATCCATGATGTTAACTGTGCACGACTTGAAAATGCATTCATTTGAGATCGGCATTTGATGATAAATAATCATGATTGTTTGTCATACCGTGGCTGGTCAAAAATATGGAGCTAGAGAGGTACAGATTATAAATGTGCATAATTTATAGCAAAACCTAAAAGCAATTTTTGAATTTAAAGAGTTCATTAATCCAAGTATAACATTTACATTTACTTCTTCCGCCAGACTTAAGTGCGTCGTTTTTAATTTTTTTTTTTTCACTTTTAAAGATTTCTTTTTAAATTTTAAAAACAAATTTAATATACTTTTTATTTTATTTTATTATTGTCTTAATATTTTAAAGGCATTTATATGTTTAATGTCATTTTTTACCTCAATGAAATATCAATATAATCAATTACTAATTTTTTAATAATATTTAGATATATTAATCATTTTCTTAATGTTTAACAAGAATAAAAAGCAAAGCTTAAAAAAAATTAGAGAATAATATTATTTTTTTCAAAAAGTTTTAAACAGTTATATACTTCATCATTCTATTTTATGTGTTAAATTTCAGTAAAATTTAAATTCTATTTATTTATCACTTTTACACTTTAAATATAATTTATTTTATTTTTTCAATTAATTTTTTTAATAAATTAAAACTAATTAAATTTGATAATTTAATTTTTATTACATAATTTAATACTAAATTTAAATATATTTATTATTTTTTAATTCTAACGAAAATAACAAAAATGATAAATAAAAAAATGGAGAAAGTATCAAATTTGACTAAATGGGTCAAATAGTGAAGTGATAATCAATTCTACTCGAGTCCAGTCTGATTTTCAAAAATGGCAAATACCTAACCTTCATACAAAAATCAACCATGAAAGAATTCTGAGAAAAAAAATTTTGTTATCTCATTCTCATATTATTTATTACTACCTTGTACATCTTCATGGATCTTATATCAATATTATACCCTTAATGGCTATGTAACGCTATCTACCACTAGTTAGGTGGACTACATAGTACACGCAAACTAAACTTGCCTAAATTCTTTTTCTTCTAAAATCATCAAGACTAAAATTGAGAGACTGCAAAAGAATAGCAATTGAACAATTAGGTGACAACGACATGAAACCTAAATGCATAGCAATATGAGTGCATATAAACTAACTCTTTTCTTACAAAGGAACTGCGTATTGAACTCTTTCAGGCTCTCCTACTTATGGTCAAGTCAGCTGTCAAATAGGTGCAAGATCGATTCAACTTCAATAGAAGGAAAGGGCGGAGGATGCTAGTTACCAAGCTTCTGAAAATGTTAACAACTTATCAATATAGACACCTTTGTTGTACCGAAGGACTGCAAATTTCAGGTTCAGTCTCAAAACTGCACGTTTCTAGTTGAGTAGCAAACTGTAAAAAATTACTCTGAAACATACGAAAGTATTTGTTAAAAGATGGTAAGGAATATAGAACATGGTGCACTGGTTTTGCACTGCAAATATAAAAGGGCACTAAGATTTTTTTGGTCCATTATGGCTTAATGTGCCTTGAAATGACTTTGAAGATTAAAGGAAGAAACATCAACTTTCCCTCAAACTTTTTATGTGATTTCCAATTTGCTTCCATGAAAATTAGTATACAAGTTTCATTTATGTCCACTTTGTTCCACAAAATCCTTATCAACCATGAAATTCTATTTCTGTTGTGCACTAATTTGGCCCAAAATCTATTTTTTGGGCAAATTGCACCTTCAGCCAATACTAAATTGCACTGTGACAATAATCAGCAATCAAAATTGCACGCAACCCAACTCAAACAGAACCAAGCATATGGAATTAGGCAATATTAATTAAAGAAAAACTTGAAGCTAGCATTACAAGTATCCCTAAACCCGATCAAAAGAGCAGAATTTGGATGTGCTAACTAGGTGATGGCCTGCTCAGAAGTTCCGGCAAGAAGTGATTGGCAAGGTGGAAAACTTGGAACATTCACTAAACAGCTGGAAAGCAAGTGTCAAATTTTCTTGGCCTTTAGAGTCTAATTTTCTTATTTGACAGGTTTGTGTTTCCTATTTTGTTCACCCTTCCTATTTTTTGGAGATTATTTTCTTCTATTGTGAGATAATCTTTCCTCGAACATATCCACACATATATTAGGGCTTTAGTCCCTTACAAGAAATACAACTTTCAAAATCCTTCATTGGAATCTTGAGGAAGTAGTAGTTACCTAAACACAAAAAGTTGATCAATTCCATGGTTGTGACAAAGAGACTGTTGAAATTGATGCCTCCACTCCTCGTTTGCCATGTATTGCAGATTTAAGAACATTGTATTGCTTAGTCACAGAATCATATAGAACCTGTGAGTACAACTCTTTAGCCTGTCACAAAAGAAGTTCAGCCCATTAGGAACATTCAGAAAAGATGGTAAAATAATGAGCACTTTAAGACCACATATCTCCGCAAGAGTTGAAACTTTGAATAAAGACAAGTTGGATTTAAGCTGAAGCACAGAAGCCATATCCCATTTGATGTCATTGTTAGCATCTATTACAATTATTTGTAGGTGATATTTTATTAATCTCTAGATTTGTCAACTCAGATAAATCAGGTTGCTAGAAGTCAAAATTTCTTACTGTATTGCGGTTCATACCTTTTTTTACAATTTAAATCAAGCAATTAGGTAATTCCATTTTTGTCATGATACTCAACTATATGCATCTTATTAACTAAATTAATGAAAAAGCACATACAATGCCTGATTAATTAGGATAAACAGTTTCCTCCTGGTTGTCTTGGCCCATAATTATCCCAAAATCAAATCTAATAGAAAGTAATTTAGTCTGTGCATAAGACTTAACATTTCAACAGTTATCCATCCTAATGTTCCATGTCGTTAAAAATAGACTAAGAATTCATGTAAGAATTTTTTTTTTTAATCATGTTGCGGTACAAGGTTTCACAAATTCAAGTTTTTAATGCAGATTATTGTAACTATTAATATTGAAATGCTAATATAGTAATCCAGCAAATAAAGGAATAAACATTTATGATTTCTATCATATTAAAGAAACTTATAGCATATTTCATATAATCTTTCATTTAAGGGGTTAAATAAATACAAAACTGCAGCCTTGTTGAATAGTTTTCCACCTGATAATCTGGATGCTCCTGTTGATTCTGTGAGAAAAGTAATAGAGTACCATTACCAGTTTCACGTCCTAGCTCATTACAAAGTCTATGGTGAAACTGCTGAAGATATTTCTTTTAGGATATACGTATAAACAAAAAATTGGTCCTTGATAAAAGAACAAAGCAAATTAACTTTGCGTGTGGAACTAGAATCATTTTGTTACCTATGTATTACAAAATTTGAAATTTTTCTCGAACAATTTGTCAGACTTTGTAATTTTGAGAAAACTATATGTACAATAAAAAGAAACAGATTAGATAAACATATCCACACAAATATCAAAGAAACATGTTTATCATATTATTTGTGACCAACCTTGTCAGGATTTTCACAAGCAACGACAATATCAGAGAAGTTGATTCCTGGTGCAATTGATAATCCAGCCCCATGAAACGCAATCACTCTTTTCTCACCGATGTCCTTTTCCACCTGAAGATTTCCAATGGATAACAGACACAGTGTCTAGGTAAAAAGAGAGAGAGTGAGAGAGAGAGAGAGAGGCAGATCCAAATAAGTTTTTACCTGAGGTGGAGGGGGCATAATGTCGTAACATAATAGTGCTAAAGGATATACATGTCCTGGAACACCAGAATGTTCTGCAAGCCTTCTCATATTGTCCACTGAAGAAGCATCAAAGGCTGCCTGCCCTAGCCATACCGGCATGAATGAGTATTAAAGGTACCATGGAAACAAATATGATGCTCATTTAATTTTAGAACAAGAGGGGCCCAAGTTTAGAACAAGTGCTAATTTGACCATTTCTACATTACGGGTCCGCCCACAAATTAAAATTATCACGAAAGAACATCGTATATGGTGGATTACCTTCAGAGTAGAGCCAAAAATTCCATATTGGATAAAGTTGACCATTTTAGGTACTCTCACATTCTTTTTAATAATACATACCACTACTACTACGACTAATAATAATAATAATAATAAGGAAAACACTTACTGGGTACCATTCTCCAGTTGAAGGATCTGGTCGGTCTCTACCACCACTAGGGGCAATCCATATTATGCGTGAGCCATCCCTGCATGCAAGATACTCATTTCAGAAGGTTTCCTAAGAAGAACAGTGGAATGTCTATTTGAGCACATCAAGTGAGCAATAGAATATATGACACAGAAATCATGATCTGCAAGCAAATCATGTCACCGAGAAGCATCAAGCTCCTTAAGCATTCAAAACAACAACATAGTTTTGCCTAGAAGAAGTAATTGTGAAGATTTTGAGAAATTTTTATTATTTTCAACGTATTGACTATAAAAATTACATAGATATTTATATAAAAGAATTTAAATGTAACAAGAAAAGATAAAAAATAATAATATCAAATCTCTACAAATCAGAAACTAAATATATCTGTTAATACTCTCTTAAGTTGGTGCAAAGATATCATACATGCTCAACATGCAGACCGAGGTATGAAAAATCCGATTGTTGAATCCTTTTGTAAACACATTAGCTAGTTGTTTTTCATATGACACATGAAACAAACTCAAGATACCATTTGTTAGCTTTTCTTTTATGAAGTGCCGATCACTTTCAATGTATTTTGTCTGGTCATACTGAATAGGATTATCAACTATACTGGTGACGGTTTTGTTGTCACAATATAAGGATAGTCTCATTTCCTTAAATAATCTCAATTCTTCTAGTAATTTTCTCAACCAAAAAAGTTTACAAATACCTTGAGCCATAGCCCTGTATTGTGCTTCAGCACTCGATCTAGCAGCTACATTTTGATTCTTACTTCTCCAAGTAACTAAGTTTCCTCCTATAAGAGTACAATAACCAAAAGTAAATCTTCTGTTCTCTAAAAATCTAGCCCAATTCGCATCTGTAAAAACTTTTATTTGGAAATGACCATATTTGGAGAAAATAAAACCTTTTCCTAGTGCAGACTTCAAATACCGCAAAATGCAAAAGACAATTTTCATGTGAGGTTCTCGTAGATCATGCATGAACTAACTCACCAAGCTCACCAAGTAGACTTTGATATCTCTCTTTATCAATTGGCTTTCCAACTTCTACTTGTAGCCTGTGGTTGCTCTCAATGGGCAATTCTACTGGCTTGCAACCCATCATACTAGTTTCTTTCAAGAGATCCAAAATATATTTTCTCTGAGAAATAAAGATTTCTTTTTTTGATCTGACAACCTCAATTCCAAAGAAGTACAGTAATTTTTCTAGATTCTTGATCTCAAATTCCTTAGCCAACAGTTTTTTGAATCGGGCCATCTTCTCTCTATCATCTCCTGTCATTATAATGTCGTCAACATAAACTATGAGGAGAGAGAGTTTACCCTTGTTATGTCTTATGAAGAGAGTATGATCAACATTGCCTTGTTGGTAGCCAAAAGAGATCATGGCTTTGCTAAATCTATCAAACCATGCTCTAGGAGATTGATTCAATCCGTATAAGGATTTCTTCGGTCTACATACTTTTCCTTAACTACGTTCATCATCAAATCTATGGGAGATCTCCATATATACTTCTTCTTCCAAATCACCATCAAGAAATGCATTTTTCACATCAAACTATTATAAATCCCAATCAAAATTAGTTGCATAGGACAACAAAATTCAACTGTGTTCATTTTAACAACAAGAGCAAATTTCTCCTGAAAATGCACTTCATAAGTATGAGTGAATCATTTAACCATCAATCTGGCTTTGAACCTCTCAATTGAACCATTAGTTTTATGTTTCACAGTAAAAATCTACTTGCAACCAATCAATTTCTTGTTGGGTAGAGAAGTAACTAATTCCCAAATCTCATTTGTCGATAAAGCCTTCATTTCTCAATCATAGCTAACTTCCATTGAGGATCTATAAAAGCATTCCTCTAATCCCGTGGAATAGATACAAAAAAAATAGACAAGGCAAATGCTCTATAGGAAAGAGATAATGAATTATAGGAGACAAAGTTCGATAGAAGATATTTGGTACAAGATCTAACCCCTTTTCTGTGAGCAATATGCATATCCAAATTATTAGTGGAATTGGAGTTCAAAGATGACCGACCTGAGGAAGAGGATTCTTGACATAGAGTATGATATCAAAAATTGCATATCCAAATATGCATATCCAAATCATTCTAATAAAGATGAACTCAATAGCCGGGAGATCACACGTTCCAAGGTGAAAAATAGTTGCCATATCAAGATACACAAAGATCTAAGGAGCAATGACATCAAATTGCTTTAAGACTCATTCAATCTTTTTTCACCACAAACTCCAAATATTTTGAGCCCAAATGTGATTCACATTATGTTATTCATTTTCTTTTTCAATTAAATTTTCTCCCCTTTTCTTTTCCAATCTGAAATTCCTTGCCACAAGAACGGAAGACACTAACATAGACCTATTAAGTAACAGGGACGTATAGGTGAAGATGCATGAACAGAATTAACCTGATTAATCCTAGCAGATGCACGTGAGTAGAGATGCAGGGATTAGTTTCATCCTGATCAATCTTTAAAGGCTACCACATGAATCTTTTAAGTGAATGCTAAAATGTAATTTAAACCCATAATCTTTCTATTTGTAACTATTTATTAACCAATGAAGATGCAGGGACTAGCTAACAATCGCAACTCAGCCTTGCTGGTTGATACAAACAATTGTTCAACGTAGAAAGTGCTCAGTGACATTGACCAGAGCAATTTACATACCCACTCAAATATTTCTTCAAGGCTCACCTTCAATTTATTTATTTATCCTGACCTCAACAAAAGATACCTATTGTCTTTAAATATCAGGGAAACTGGGTGGGCCAACAATGGACTAATGGAAGGGAATGAAGATGTACAAACTTCAGGATGCCCAATGCGTGTATCATAACAATGGGAATAATACTTAAATTCAGTCATCAATTAAAATCTTTTTCCATTTTCTCCAATTGACATCAGTATTGCAGATAGAAAAATTTCATGCACAAGTCATACAAGACGTAAAAGGTAGAAACACGCAAATTACTGGAATCACAAAAAGAGGATGACAAGCCCAATAACATAAAATCATAAGAATGGTAGAAATATACATATTAGTGGAATCAACCAAAAATGGAATATATGCCAAGAGAAACAATCCATACTAGCATGACCTCAGACCCAAATTACTTTTCCAAGTGCTCATTAGTACCCTGTTTCCATGACAAAAAGGAGGGCAAAGGAAAATGAAATGAAGATTGAAAATGTAGTGTTGAAAATCTAGAACATTTTTTTTCTGTACAGCAATAAATTATGTGTTGACTATTATAGCTGTTAACAGTTGTTAGTAACACAATTTTAGGAGCAGATTTGTAGGAAAAGATTTTTCCTAATATCAGTGTATATAGGTTTATTTTGTACAGTTGACTTTCCTTGTATAATTAGCTTTATATTAGGATGATTTATTTCCTTATTTAGATTAGATGTTTTGTATATATATTCAGAGATAATCTAAGGAGAAAGATCAATTTTTGGCAAACCTTTTTGGTTATCTGTCTATATTTTGTCATGGTATCAGAGCTAGGGTTTATTTGAATATGGATTTTGGAAATTCTTTGGGTCGTCGTTCACATTGCACATCTAGATCTCACCACCCATCAGAGGAGGAGCGCGGGTCTATTTCCGGTCTGTTCTCCAAATCCGGTCACCGGGTGTTGAGTGAATGGAGTACACGCGCCGTCGCAACTTTCTGTGTACTGTTCCACGCTCCGGCGCGTGGTTGTACGTCCGACGACGGTTACTTCTCGGATTTCTCCTCCGCTGTCACAATCTTATTTCCGGCGGTTCTACGGTGTTTGTTTGCTCATTTGACTTGGTTTGGAGGGTAATTAGTTGATTTTCTTTGGATCGGTTTTTGGTCTTGGTGTTGGTCTCGCTTCTGCCGGCTTCTGGTCTTGGTGTTGGCTTCGCTTCTGCCGGCTTCTAGTCTTGGTGTTGGTCTCGCTTCTGCTTCTAGGTTTGAGTTTCTGCCTTTGTTTGTGGGTCAGCTTTCTTCTTGGCTCTTGAAACATGTCTTCTTCAGAGATTTTGGGTATCAGATTTACTGGCAAAAACTATGCAGCATGGGAATTTCAGTTCAGGATGTTTTTAAAGGGAAAGTAGCTTTGGGGTCACATTGACGGATCTGTTTCTGCTCCTACAGATGATACAGCTCGGCATGAATGGGAGACAAAGGATGCCCGAGTTGCTTCCTGGATCATAGGCTCTATTGAATCTCATATGGTGAACAATTTGCGCTCTTTTACTACTGCCAAACAAATGTGGGATTATCTGAAGAGAATATATCATCAAGATAATGCAGCTCGGCGATTTCAATTGGAACTTGAGCTTAGCAACTTCAGTCAAGGTAATCTTTTCATTGAGCAATATTATTTTGGATTTCTTAACCTGTGGAGCGAATATTCTGGTATTATTTATGCAAAAGTTCCTAAAGATGCTTTAACCAGTATTCAAACAATTCATGAAGATAGTCGTCGTGATCAGTTTTTGATGAAATTAAGATCGGAATTTGAAGTTACTCGAGCTGGATTGTTGAATAGATATTCGGTTCCATCATTGGATGTTTGTTTTGGTGAATTATTACGTGAGGAACAGAGGTTGGCTACACAAGCTATTATTGGTGCATCCAAGGAGTCATCTGAACCTATTAATGTTGCTTATACTGCTCACAAAAAGGATCGAGGAAAGGGATAGATACAATGCTTTAGTTGCAAGGAATATGGGCATATTGCTCGTAATTGCAGTAAAAAATTCTGCAATTATTGTAAGCAGACTGGACACATTATCAAAGATTGTCCTACTCGTCCAAAAAATCGTCGTATTCGAGGTTTACAAGCTGCTGTTCCAGCTAGTAGCTATGATATCCCACCATCAGCACCATTATCCAATGTTGCTTCTACCATTAATCAGCCTCCTGTTACTCCAGAAATTGTTCAACAAATGATTTTATCAGCTTTTAATCTTCAGGGGCAAGGTACAAAAATTCTTTCTCCTTGGCTTGTTGATTCTGGTGCATCTAATTATATGACTGGATCATCTCAT